>JAPKLW010000230.1:317412-496551 GCA_026898455.1 Plectranthus barbatus
GTGGTTGAGAGTTTATTGTGATTGAACTTTTAGCCGCACCAAGTTTTCCAATCCAATGATCTTCTTCTTTTTCTTCCTTGTGATGTTTCTCTCAATTTAATTCTCTTCTCTCTCTTGCTCTCCCTCTCTTCCTTGTGATTTTCGAATTCTTCAGCTCTTTTATAGTGTGGTGGATGAATTCTACCATATCTAGGAGTTAGATATGTGTTTATCTTCAGAAAATAGAAAAGATATGATCTGCCCCGCGACACTCCGTCGATCGACGGGAAGGACAAAGCAGCGTCGATCGACGGCCGGTTGGCGTCGATCGACGGTGGTCCTACTTCAGCACTCCTGCATCGATCTCTTCTAGTTCTTTCATCGATCTTATCTGAAGCTGTGGCGAACAAGTTTCTAAAATCCTCCGATTTTCATCCAAAAACCTGCATGATTCATCAAACACACCATAAAAAGCACAAAAGCCAATGTATGCTCAAAAAGACACTAAAAACGATTCAAACATCACCAAAATAGACAAAGAAACAATAGATAAGTTGGTAAACATATCAACTTGTCACAACCCCTATAATGCAACCACCAAGCTGGGATGAACCCTTTGAACTAATGTGCGATGTAAGTAACTATGCTGTGGGAGAAGTGTTAGGAAAGAGAAAGGATAAAATCTTCAGATCCATTTATTATGCAAGCAAGACAATGGATGGAGCACAGAAGAATTACACTACTACAGAAAATGAATTGTTAGCAGTAGTGTTTGCCTTTGATACATTTAGATCCTATCTGGTTGGACCTAAGGTGATTGTGTTTGCAGATAACTCTGCAATCAAGAACTTAATGGCTAAGAAAGATGCAAAGTCAAGGCTCATCATATGGATACTTCTTTTGCAAGAGTTTGATTTAGAAATCAAAGCCAGAAAAGGAACAGAAAATCAAGTTGCTGATCATCTATCATGGTTGGAAAATCCATTTGGAGAGGATGACACAGTTTAGATCAATGATAATTTTCCAGATGAGCAACTCATGGTATGCAAGGAGGATGCACCTTGGGTTGCCGATTTTGCAAATTATCTTGCAACATGCAGAAAACCATATGGTTTGCATGGACATCAATTGAAGAAGTTTTTACATGATGCAAAGTTCTATTATTGGGTTGATCCAACTCTGTATAGGTTGGGGCCTGATCAGATTTTCAGAAGGTGTATTCTAGAATACAGGATTCCCTACATTTTGAGTGAATGTCATGCTTCAACATATGGAGGAAATTTTGGTGGACAGAGGACAGAAGCTAAGGTGCTGCAATCAGGATTTTATTGGCCAGGAATCTTCAAGGATGCATTTGAGTTTGTTAAGAATTGTGACAGATGCCAAAGAGTGGGAAATTTACCAGCCAAGAATGTTATGCCTTTGAACAATATTTTGGAAGTGGAATTATTTGATGTATGGGGAATGGACTTCATGGGGCCATTCCCATTTTCTTTTGGAAATGAGTACATTTTATTAGCTATGGACTATGTGTCTAGATGGGTGGAAGCTTGTGCCTGTGCTCACAATGATGCTGCCACGGTTATAAAATTTTTGCATAAGAACATCTTCACAAGGTTTGGTACCCCAAGAGCAATAATAAGTGATGAGGGAACACATTTTATTAATAAGAGTTTGTCTGTTCTGCTGGCCTAATACAACATCAATCACAAGGTTTCAAAAGCATACCACCCACAGACCAACGGGTTAGCTGAGTTGTCAAACAGGGAAGTGAAGAGTGTGTTAGAAAAAGTGGTGAACACCACAAGGAAAGACTAGTCCAAGCACTTGGATGATTCATTATGGGCTTACAGAATAACCTACAAAACACCATTGGGGATGTCTCCCTACAAGCTTGTTTTGGGTAAAGCCTGCCACTTGCCATTAGAAACTGAGCACAAAGCATATTGGGCTACTAGGAAACTTAATTTTGATCATAAGGCAAGTGGAGAAAGGAGGATACTTCAGCTGAATGAACTTGAAGAACTAAGGTTGCAAAGCTATGAGAATGCCAAGATTTATATGGACAAAGTGAAGAGATGGCATGACAGTAAAATTGTAGACAGGACTTTGGAAGAGGGACAACAGGTCCTACGTTTCAATGCCAGATTCTGGTTGTTTCCTGGCAAGCTTAAGTCCAGATGGTCAGGACATTTCATTGTGGTCAAAGTCTACCCTTATGGAGCTGTGGAGCTGAAGGATGAAAGCACAGGGAATGTCTTCAAAGTTAATGGACAGAGGGTGAAACTGTACCATGGAGGAAGCTGGGAGAAGGTAAAGGCTTCCACCCAAGTTCAAGAGCCTTGATAATGGAGGTAACCTAAGCTATCATGAGGTTAGATGAAGCATATGGTGATAGCTTAGGATGTTTACTTTAATTCTTCATTTTGTTTCATGCCTAGTTAAATTTAATTTTAATTTTGTTTTGATTAAGTCTTAGGAGATTGAATGCTACAGCCTGTGAGTAACATAGGTATTAGGTAGAATAGAATTTACTTAAGTTAAATTAGGAATTTATTTGGTGTATTAGTTCTTTTGAGTTTATTATTTACATTTAAAAAAAGGAATGGAAATTATGGGATTGTAAGTGGGTAAAACTGTCGCATGAGTAGGCGTGGATCAAACATAGCCGTTGAGAGGAGAGAGAATGCTGACATCAGTTTAGCCCCTACCCCTAGGAATGACGGTTTTGGCAACTTCCTTTTTAAATTTAAAAGGAAAGATTGTGTCTAATCAGAGGAAGTCGAAATGTTTCCTTATTTTTTGTGCCGGTTAATGCTTAAAGTGGGTGCGTTTATATATTGTACATATTGTGAGAAGCATACAAAACCATCTCCTTCTTAAGCATTCGGGTAGAAAATTTGGGAAGATCCTGTGGTGAAAAATCAAAGTTTTTGTCGTTAAACAGGTATCACTTCTTCCTTCACTTCTGGTATTTTGTTTTGGGGTTGCAAATTTTCTTTAAATACAGCCTAATCGTGTTTAAAAATAAAAAAAGGGAGAGGAGAAAATAGTTAGTGAGCTAGAATGTTCGGTATGTTGCGAAGTTGTATTGTCCCGCATTGTTGAACTATTTATGTTTGTTTAGTAAAGACTTTTGTGAGCATGATTCCTAAACCTGTGAATTTGAAGTTCTAGGTGAAAATTTTATTTTGGTTTATGCTGATCATTGCTAGTCATATGCAGTAGTTTTGACAAGAGGTTCTTACAATTTTTTGTTCTCGAGATTAGAATATATCTTAACTCCATGATCTTCGGCTTATTTGTCAAAAGCATGCCTTTGCAGTAATCTAGGTTATTTTGGGTTTCTGAACTTGAATTTCTTGCAGAATCAAGTATGAGGACGAAGCAGAGTGGTAAGAAGCGACCGAACATGGAGATTGAACCTTTTGAAGCCAGTCCAGAAAAAGTAAGCCCAGCCTCACCGAAACCCAAGGGCAAACCGAAGGCGGAGAAGAAGGAACTTGTTCAAGGGTTAAGGAGGTCTAGTAGGGTTGTTGTGTCTATGATGGCCCAAAGGAATGCTAAGTTACCTGCTACGAGTGCAGAGAACACTGTGGTGATCGCGGATGCACCCAAGAAGAAGTCTAAATCTGAGAGCACAAAACCCAATAAGTGAAATTTGATGGACTTGGTTGAGGCAGCTACCTCTAAAGCAGAAAGGTATTGCTGATTGTGAACCTGAAAAATCTGAGGAAACCAATTTGAGTATTGAAGAAATGACACAAGGCCAGTCTAAGGAGCCTGAGACAGAACAAGAACCAGAGGATCAGGAGAACGAAGATGATGATCAAGAATACATTGAAGAGCAGCACCAATTTGACATCAAGGGAGAAGTAGCATCAACTGAGAGTGACAATATACATGGGGAAGAGAATTATGAGAACAAAGAAAGCTGATGCTATAACATCTGACAAGCCTGAGGCCGAAATTGGCGAGAAACCAAATGTTGAGAAAGGTAATGCAGTTTTGCCAAAGAAAGGAACCAAAACCAAAAAGAGGAAGCAAGTTGAAGCGGTGGAAGATCAAGAAGGGGTTTTGAGGAATCCAAAAACAGGGAAACGAGTAAAGGTTGTGGCAGTGAAGGAGACTAGAGAAAGTTCAAAGGGGACAACAGACAAGTCAAAGAGGAAGGAAATCAAGCGCGGAAAAGCAAAGGTGGTGGAGTTGTAAGCTTAAGAGATTGAGAGAATCCTCAATTCTCATCTGCTCCGCACAAGAAAGGATGCAAGCTCTGGTAAGCCACAAGTTCATGCTTGAGTGAGGATTTAAAGACATGTCCAAGTTGCCAGAGGGGCTGATTAAAAGTGTTGAGAATCAGGGGTGGGAACCTTTTGTTGTGATGCAGCCGACACCGATCATTGCTCTTGTTAGGGAGTTTTACGCACATTGTGAACAGTCCACAACCGTTGATTAAGAGCTTCGAGCAATTGTGAGAGGGAAAATGTGATTTTGAACCCAAGGACAGTGCATGCGGTCTATGGCATAAACCCACCTCAACCAGACAACTTCATGGATCTGCTTACTTTTGCAACAAGTGAAAAACTTGATGAGGCTTTGCTTGTAGTAGCTGTGCCCGGTGCGCAATGGGTTGATGAGACAAAGGATAACCTTTCTGTCCTTGCCAGTTTCTTGACTACTGAGGCTAACGTCTGGATCCATTTTCTGAGAAACAGGATAAGCTCCACCACTCACAACACTCTGGTGGGTCAGGACCGAATTCTGATGGCAGCTGCAATTGTTAAGGGGGACCCAATTGACATCGCACCCTTTATCATTGATTTTATAGCCTTTCAAGCTTCAAAGAGGGCTGGGCCGCTGTTCTTCCCTTCATTGATCTCAGAGCTGTGCAAACGAGCTGGAGTCCCTTTTCATTCCGAGGAGCCGAGGAGCATTGCCAAGAGCTACTTCAACATCCAATATCTGACCAAGAGGCATGCACAAGCACAATCTCGAGCTGAGGGTGAAAATCCTGCTGAGAATGGACACACACTGGAAATTTTTTAGAACAAGTTGCTGAAAATCAAGAAGAAGCAGACAAAGTTGTTGCGAGGATTCAAGCTCATGCATAAGGTGTTGCTGACGATCAAAGCTCAGACAACAAAGCTGCTGAGGAAGAAGGGCCGCCACATCAAAAACAAGAAAGTTGCCGGAAGTTCTGCATGATGAACAGGGTCAACTCTGAACCTATTTAGTTTTTGCAAAAACAATTTCATAATTTGGTTATGTTTATGTTTATTTCCTGCTTTGATGTTTAGTTTTTGTCGGTTAAGTGTCTGAACCTCATGCTGGTGTCATGTTAAAGCATGAAGTTCATATGGTGCTTTTAATAAAAGTTTTAAGTCTAGTAGTTATATGTCCTCTCGCCCAATGATGTCTCGATCTTTGTCGTTCTTTTCTTTGCATGATTGGTAATGATAACGATTGTTGAGGGTCAATCCACACACACTTTTTGATATTTAGCTCGGTACATGCAAATCTGGTTTGCGAGAAAAAGTTCTCAATTGTCTCTGTTTTCGAAAACCTGATATGCTAGACATATGTTTGAGCTTAGCTGGTACTACATCATGAACTTTTGAATGTGAACTGCCACCTACCCTGAGTTTGACCTTGCTTAAGATGAAATGGGATTGAGCTGTACACTTAGAGATGATTAAGGTCATTGCTTGATCTTTGTGCCTTCAGATGTTTCTGTGTTTCAAATGCATATTCCTTTGCACCTAGATTTTGAGCCTAATCCGTTTTCTTGTTTACACCTGCTTAATGTTAGCCAATTTCCATACACGTCCTAGTCTAGAGGATTGATCTGACATAGTTTTCCTATAACATTGAGGACAATGTTATGTTCAAAGTTTCGGGGGGGGGGGGGGTACTACTTCTACTTGAAGTGTTCTTTTTGTAATTCCCTTGTCTTAAATATGATGAAAAAAATATGCAAATTTGTCTACCTGAAAAAAAAAAAGATGTGTGCGAATAAGGCTGATGTCATCATTATATGTCAATTAAGCCATATGTTATAGTGATATGTTTGTAAAGAAAAAGGGAGAGAAAGTTGAAAGATAAAAAGTAGAATAAGTCCAACATTAGAAAGAAGAAGGACAATACCTCTAGACTCAAGCTAATCCATCCAAATTTCCCTACCTTGAACCTTGGCCTAACATTAGAATCCTTGAAAGTCCTTTTGATCTAAGTGGAATGTGAAACTTATTAGTAGAGAACAAGAGAGAACGAATGGGTAGAAAAAGAAAAGTCGCATTGATGAACATAAAAGCTTGAAAAAGTAGTTAAAGTTAAGCTCAATTATATTTTGGCTTCCTTGAAATTTGACTGTTCTTTTTGAACTTCGTTTGCTAAAACCGATGAATGTATATTGTTAAACTTTGAGAAGAATGAGGACTGAAACTTGACAATTTAGAGAGTTACCATTCATGCATTATTTTTAAACTTTCGCTGAAGGACTTTAAAAGAGGAGATTAACTATTCTAGCATATTCCTTCTAGACTTTAGTATGTGTAATTTTAGTTCTGTTTTGGTTGCTTGGGGACAAGCAACATTTTAAGTTTGGGGGATGATAACTCTCATAAAGAGTTATCCTTTGATCTTTTCTTCCATACTTTGGATGTTGTTTTGAATAAGATTGTTCTCATTTAGAGTCATTTAGGATCTTATTTACATATTTGTGATCAATGCACTTTATTTTAGCCATTTTTAGTTTTAATAAGTTTTTGCAAGCTTTTGTGAGATTTTGGACTAGGTTCGGAATGTTAGAGCTTATCTATCGCATGATAGTAAGTGGTTATGCTTAAGCATGGGAAATCCAAAAAAGACAGAATGAAGAAGACCTTCTCTCTCCGGGATCACTTGAAGACAAAGATAAAGTCCCTTTTTGATCTTGTCTGCTTGGAGGACAGGTGTCACAATGGAAGCCGAAATTTTGTCTGGGAAGAACAATGACACTACTACACGTGGAAGAATCCCAAGAAAGGAAGAAGCATGCACGGTGATGATGGAACATGAGAAAATATCAAGAAAAGAGAGTACACTTTGAAGGTGCGATGCAGACACATACACGGAGAAATATATCGCACGAGCAGAGAAAGAAAGAGTAACAAGCTTGGAGGAGAAGCCATTGAAGATAGAGAGATCATCACGGACAGTTTGGTTTTAGATTTTGAGTTGTACACGATGGTGAATTATTTCCTATTTTATTTTATTCTCTTCGCAAGGTATGAGCTAATTCCATTTTACACTTGGGTTGTGGAACAATTACTTACGCTTGATTATATGTTAGAATGATGTTTTGTATGTCTGAGCTTGTCTTTGATCTTGTTTAATCTCATTTCTTGAGCACGGAAGTGGAAAGAAATACATCACCTATAGAGACTGGAAGGAGAAATAGGCCGAGAAGATCATAGACAATTATGCTAATCCCATAGGCATATGAGATAATGCAACTTAAGAGAACTAGAATTTAAGATTTCATCACTGGAATACTATGGTTGGCATAGGCATATGATGCATGGTAGGACAGTGTAGATCTAGTAGAGTGGAAGCTTGTTAGGCAGATTTTGACAAAGTTCTAAGGCTCAAACAAATGCGAGACAGAAGCTTTAGCATATAAGATAGTAAAATTAAATTGCCTTCCATAACCCTAGTGTCTCTTTTGTAGGGTTTTTCTGTGAACCGAATCACCAAAACCAAACTGAACCGGATCGATTTATGGTTATTGCACATAAGTAAAATTCTCAAAACCCTAGCATGCTCCTATGAATTTAATACAAAGATTTGTGGATTTAGGGTTTACCGTAACTCCGTCGAGTCTGAACCGATCTTTCGCGTTTGAATTCCAAATCTCAATTCAACCACGCGATTCGAATTAATCTGCGGAAGTAGAAATTAGAGATCTAATTTCTAAGAATAAATTCGAAAAACAAAAGGAGAAGAAAAGAAAAATTTGTTCTCCAGATTAGATCTTCAGGGCTGTGTCCCAATGTTGTTAAGATCTACTACTGGTGAGGACTCCGTAGATCTGAAATCTGAGCAGGACCAGAATCGAAATTCTCCTCCCTCTTCTCCCAAAATCGGCGCATCCCTCTCATTCTAGGTTTAGTGTGTTTCAACTTATGAGAGAGAGCTGTCTATTTATAGACCTAGGGTTGGAAACCCTAATGGGCCATTTTGGGCTCAATTCAGCATATTTAATTGGGCCAGTCCTTGGACCTAATGCAAATAATAAAGTGGGCCTATAAATTAATTAATTCCCATGTCCACAACCCAGGACACAATTAATTAATTAATATTAATTCTTTTTCACCACAGAATTAATACCGACCTACCCCTTTATTACCACGTTATGAGAACGGGCTACATTAATTGAGAATCCCATATTTAAGGTTACCGGACATCCATTAATTAATCGGAGCCTCTGACAAGCTCTAACTACAATTAATTATTATCTTATAATTCCTAAGTAGTACCACTCAAACCTTATCACTCGTGCCTGAACTTAATCAGCCTGCAGGACTTTAGCTCGATGAATGTTATTGAGCTCCTCAGAGAATGTCCTTATCCTATTACTCGGATATGGTTACCTAAGTCCAGTCTCAGGCGGTACTACACGAACTGTTGTTACCCAAGATGCGGATATACGAGCACGTTACTTAGGCTTTCCACCATGGCAAGTCAAAGCAACAGTCAACCCGTGCAAACTCCTGAACCTTCGTTAGGGTTTGGACTCAATCAATATAACGAGATCTTTTATTCGTTGATGTCAAACAGACGAATATATCTCACTACGGTCCATCAATACTCCACCTCTGCGTACTAGCATGTCAAGTAACCAAGACCTACTACTTATTCCGACAATGTCGCAGCCATCCGGACAGACGTATCCTCGTACGCTGTCTCGGCTGTGATCAGGTTTATGTCTCACTAGGTCAAGTGATCATACTGTCTTCTGCGATCTACAACACGCCGTATGATCGTCCCTATCGGTGAGACAAGAGGATACCATTGTTCATACATGTAAGATTGTTAACAGATAAGAGAAATAAACCGTTGTATACTCATTGTAATAAATGCTTTCAGTATACAAAACCCATCAATATCCCACTTATACTCAAAGCTTAACTAAGCTATTACAGAGTATACAGTCCGTCTATCTAGTCTGCTGTCACTTTAACCACTATCAGTGGTCGGCATCCACCTCAGACCCAGCTCACGAATATATCTTTCGTAAACTTTCTGCGACAAGCTCTTTGTAAACGGATCAGCAAGATTGTCAGCAATGCCAATTTTCTTAATCAGCACATCGGCCCTCGATACGATTTCTCGTATGATATGGTACTTTCTCTCTAGGTGTTTGCTTGCGCTGTGAGACCGCGGTTCCTTTGAGTTTGCCACTGCACCAGAGTTATCACAATAAATTGTGATGCTCCTTGGAAAACTCGGGATCACGCCCAACTCTTAAAGGTAGTTCCGGAGCCATACCCCCTCTTTCGAGGCATCGGAGGCGGCGACATATTCCTCCTCCATGGTGGAGTCAACAATGCTTTTCTTCTTTGAGCTCCTCCAAGATACAACTCCACCTCCCAGGGTAAACACATATCCTGAGGTCGATTTCTTCTCATCCTGGTCCCCTTGGAAATCCGAGTCTGTATAACCCACAGACCACAAATCCTCATTTTGATAAACTAGGCAGAAATTCCTAGTTCTTTTCAAATACTTGAGGATGTGCTTTACAGCAGTCCAGTGAGCCTGTCCAGGGTTAGACTGATATCTTGCTACCATGCCTACGGCATAACAGATATCAGGCCTAGTACACAGCATCGCATACATGAGACTACCCACAGCCGAAGCGTATGGTATAAGACTCATCTCATCTTTCTCCTGCTGTGTCTGAGGACACTGCCCACCAGAAAGACGAACGCCATGTCTGAAAGGTAGCAAGCCTTTCTTGGCGAGTTGCATGCTGAACCGGGCTATCACAGTATCCACATAGGATGCCTGGGATAAGCTCAGCATTCTTCTCTTACGATCTCTTAAGACCTTAATCCCAAGAATTTGGCCAGCTTCTCCCAGATCCTTCATTTGGAACTGTTCGGACAACCAAACTTTGATTTTGGACATCACTCCCTCGTTGTTTCCAAATAGGAGTATGTCATCAACGTATAGTGCAAGGAAGACCACGCTCCCACTGACACAAAGTCGGTAAACACAACTTTCGTTTTCCAACTGTGCAAATCCATAGGATTTAATCACATCGTTGAAACGTAAGTTCCACGACCTTGAAGCTTGCTTAAGTCCATACAAGGACTTCCTAAGCTTCCAGACAAGATGTTCTTCGCCTTTGCTTATGTAACCCTCGGGTTGCTGCATATAGATGTCTCTACCTTCTTCAAGGTAACTGTTTAGAAAAGCGGTTTTGACATCCATCTGCCAGATCTCGAGGTCCATATGCGCAGCTATGGCAAGGAGTATCCGGATGGATTTGAGCATGGCTACGGGTGAAAAGATTTCGTCATAGTCAATGCCCTCTTTCTGACTATAACCCTTTGCCACCAGTCTGGCCTTAAAAGTCGTGATCTTTCCATCCGCCCCTTTCTTTCTTTTGTATACCCATTTGCACCCTATGGCCCTAAAGCCATCCGGCAAATCAGTCTTCTGGTATACATTCATAGCAGTTATGGATTCAATTTCAGAATCCATGGCGACATTCCATTTGGCAACATCCTTGTCTTGCACTGCCTCTTCATAAGTCAGTGGGTCAGAGTCATCATGTCCGTCTTCCGGGCTCAATTCCGAAGACTCACCCTCGAACATGTACCGTTCCGGCTGGAAAATAACTTTCCCACAATGACGAGGCATCGGTGCCGTGTCAATAGTAGGTGCAGTGACTTGTGGTCCTGCACCTTGCACTGAAGAATGTGTCTGTGGTGCTGTACCTCTCACCGGAGCACCCACATCTGCACGTTCCCCTTCCCTTGGAATTGCATTCTCGTTCTCAATTTCTTGAAGAACGATATCACTCCTGGACTTGTGATTACTCACATACTCGTCCTCCAAGAATCTAGCGTTGGTGCTAACAACGACTCGTTGACTCTCAGGACAGTAAAAGTAACCACCTTTCGTTTGTCTGGGATACCCTATGAATAGGTTTACTTTTGACCTGCTTTCTAACTTATCAGGTTCCTTCAACAGTACGTGTGCCGGACAACCCCATACTCTAAACTTGCACAAACTAGATTTGTGACCAAGGAAGTGCTCTGAAGGCGTCTTAGGAACTGATTTAGAAGGCACCACATTAAGCACGTAAGCTGCTGTTTCCAATGCGTAGCCCCAAAAAGAAATTGGTAAGTTTGCATAACTCATCATTGATCTTACAATCTCTAGAAGAGTTCTATTTCTTCTTTCAGCTACACCGTTTTGCTGGGGAGTACCCGATGCAGTCCACTGGGATGTAATCCCATTTTCTGACAAATATTGCAGGAACTCGTTACTGAGGTATTTGCCACCGCGGTCAGATCACAGCGACTTGATAGTTTTCCCGACCTTCTTTTCTATTTCAGCCTTGAACTCTTTGAATTTCTCAAAGCATTCAGACTTGTAGCGAAGCAGGTAAACGTATTCGTACCTTGAGTAGTCGTCAATGAAAGTGACGAAGTACTCGTACCCTCCACGAGCATGCGTGGACATCGGTCCACATAAGTCAGAATGGATCAATTCCAACACTTCCTCTACTCGAGACTGACTAGCCTTGAAAGGCCTAGTTGACATCTTGCCCTCGATGCAGGATTCGCAGACTTGATAAGGTACAGCCCGGACTAGGTCCAATGTACCGTCATCTGCAAGTCTTTGAATCCGCTTCAAGCTGATGTGACCCAGTCTCAAGTGCCAGAGATATGTAAGATCCTCATCAGAAGAAGTAAGTTTTCTCTTCCTAGGATTATCAATTACGGATGAATTACATGCAATACTTAAGGACAAATTTGATCAAAGCAACATAGAGATTGTAAATCAACATACCATAATGGACAACATTGTTATTACCAATGATAAAATCATAAATAACAAATATCCATAAAAGTTGATAAAACTTGTCCTGCCGATAAATCACGGCCCACAAATAAATTCTCAAATGTACTTTAATTAATCAAAACATAAGGAAAAGAAAACTCCATGAAGCTCCGTCATAAAACATTGCCTTCATCCAGTTTGGTATCTTCTTGCCATCACTCACCAGCCTTGTCGGCACGGTCCCCTGCAAAGTACAACAACATGATCAACAAGTCAGTGCTTACAGCTCTAGAAGAACAACAACTAACTCTAATCATGCTTACAGTTATACATGCAAAATTGCATACCTTGTATAGCTTTGTTGGCTTGACATTCTTTTCTCCAGTGTCCTTTCTTACCACACCTGAAGCACCTGTCCCTTTCAGTCGCCACCTTAGGCTTTTTCCCAGCCCCACCATCTTTCACAAGTGTTTTCTTTGCCCACTTCTTAATCCCTTTCTTCCGCTTCATACTTTTCGGTACAGCAGAGAGATTACGAGAAGTGGCCAAGGCAACCTTCTGAGGGTTCATGACCGATTCAGCTGCCATCAAGTCATTGAGTAACTCGTTAAGAGTATACTCTTTCTTGTTCATGACAACATTAAGTCTAAAACTCTCAAAGGACTTGGGTAGAGAGTTCAGTATGATATCGACCTTAGCCTCAGCATCGATACCTCCACCATGCACTGTCAGTTCATCCATGAGGTGAGTCATGGTAACTACGTGCTCTCTCACTGAGGTGCCATCAGTCATTTTCTTACTCACAATTTCTCTCATGAGATTGAACCTGACGACTCTATCAGTTTCCCCATAGGTCACCTCCAGACTTTGCATAATGTCATAGGCATCCCTATGGCGCTGATGCTGCTGCTGCAAGACTTTCGACATAGTGGTCATCATGTAGCACTTGACTACATTGTTCAACTTCTCCCACTTGTTATAAAAGTCAACATCCAGTTGACTGGATTCAGCAGTTGGCACTTCGGGACGAAGTACTTGCAGAACGAACATATGTTCTTCTGCAATCAGGAGGTATTCAAGATTGCGTTTCCATTCCAGGAAATTTGGACCAGTTAGAGTGTTTTGTACGAGAATGTTGATCACATTAGACATAGATATATCTGAAATAATAAAGAATCTTAAATAAGAACATACATGTTGAACTTCGAAAACAAATGCATTGAAAACCTTTTAATAAATCAAATACAAATGTTTTCCACTAATTGCCCAAGAGTTCCAACCGCAAGCTACACACGTAGACGTTTACGATGTCACCCTCAACCAGAACTGCGAGTTTTAAGCCCCAATCCATTTAATTTCACTACCATGTCAGGAAGCTTTTGACGCTAGAAATTAATAATTAGTGAAAACTTTAGACCAAGCCATCCCTCAAGAACAGGGATGCAATTCTTGCATTATATTCTAAGATGCTTCTAAGCAATTAACCACAAATTTAACTCCGGCCAAAAGAGACAGTTTAGCATGGCACGTAACCATACCGCACAGCCCTTAAAGCTTTTGTTATCTATAATTTAAATCAATCCTAGAATACTTGTGAAAGAGGTCTACGCAAGCTACACTCGTAGACGTTTACGCAAAGCCCTCCCACTATTCACATGATTTAAATTGTTTGTCTAGAAATCCCAACAACCGTACCCATGCACCTCTAGGAACTAGCAAGCTACACTCGTAGATGTTTACTAGAACGAGAGATACACTTACAGCCTAGGACCGCTTTGTGGAGGTCTATTGATTTTAATTAAAAAATCTACTTAGTATTTTTCTTTTAAAAGGTTTCTTTATGCGCACACATAATTTCTTTGTCATTATATTTTCCAAATTTTTGCATGTAATTAAACAAGCCCAAAAATTCCCAAAATATAATCCAACAAAAGAAATTAATCACATAAGCATGCTTGAAAAGCTGTAAATAATAAAAGCGATAAATCATGCTTTTCCTATTATCTACACATGCTTAATTGCGCACATAAATAAATCACATATCATACGAGGATAATTAAGGCAAACAAAAATTCCTTCAAGGGCCTTCTTTTTAGGCCTTTGTGATCTGATGATTTGCCCTAACCCTAATGCAAACCCTAGGGTTTACACAGGAGTGTGCAAACCACCAAAACACGAGCCACCGCGATGGGACAACAGCAGCCGATGACAGCCGCAGCCGCCGCCAGGCCGGCCACCAGCCAGCGCCGCGCGCGCGCGCCCTCGCGCGCACCCCCGCCCACCCGTGCTGCCTCGCACGCGCGCAGGCCGCGAGCCGTGCGCGCGCCGCACGCCCCAGCCGCACGCCTGCCGCGCCGCCTCCGTCGTCCGCCATGCACGCGCGCGCGGCCTCTTTCCGCTGCCATGCACCGCCCTTCGTCGGCTCCATCTTCGTTCTTCGTCCTCGACCCGTCCAATTACAAATTTGAAAAATTACAGAAAAACTATTCTAATTACAATTTTTCAAATCTACAATAATCACGGATTTTCTCGTGATTTTACAAAAACAATTCAGCCCTACACGGATAAACCACCGGGGGCTGAATCAACGAGTTGCCACGAGGAACAAAAACCAAACATCCACAAAACAATAAATTCATACATGCATATCGAATTTAATTATGAACAACATAGCCATAAATCAGAAACCTCGCTCTGATACCAATGGTAGGGTTTTTCCGTAAACCGAATCACCAAAATCAAACTGAACAGGATCGATTTATGGTTATTGCACATAATTAAATTTCTCAAAACCCTAGCATGCTCCTATGAATTTAATACAAAGATTTGTGGATTTAGGGTTTACCGTAACTCCGTCGAGTCTGAACCGATCTTTCACATTTAAATTCTAAATCTCAATCGAATTAATCTGCGGAAGTAGAAATTAGAGATCTAATTTCTAAGAATAAACTCGAAAAACAAAAGGAGAAGAAAAGAAAAATATGTTCTCCAGATTAGATCTTCAGGGCTGTGTCCCAATGCTGTTCAGATCTACTACTGGTGAGGACTCCATAGATCTGTAATCTGAGCAGGACCAGAATCGAAATTCTCCTCCCTCTTCTCCCAAAATCGGCGCCTCCCTCTCTCTCTAGGTTTAGTGTGTTTCAACTATGTTTCAACGTATGAGAGAGAGCTGTCTATTTATAGATCTAGGGTTGGAAACCCTAATGGGCCATTTTGGGCTCAATTCAGCATATTTAATTGGGCCAGTCCTTGGACCTAATGCAAATAATAAAGTGGGCCTATAAATTAATTAATTCCCATGACCACAAACCAGGACACAATTAATTAATTAATATTAATTCTTTTTCACCACAGAATTAATACTGACCTACCCCTTTATTACCACGTTATGAGAACGGGCTGCATTAATTGAGAATCCCCATATTTAAGGTTACCGGACATCCATTAATTAATCGGAGCCTCTGACAAGCTCTAACTACAATTAATTAATATCTTATAATTCCTGAGTAGTACCACTCAAACCTTATCACTCGTGCCTGAACTTAATCAGCCTGCAGGACTTTGGCACGATGAATGTTATTGAGCTCCTCAGGGAATGTCCCTATCCTATTACTCGGATATGGTTACCTAAGTCCAGTCTCAGGCGGTACTACACGAATTGCTGTTACCCAAGATGCGGATATACGAGCACGTTACTTAGGCTCTCCACCATGGCAAGTCAAAGCAACAGTCAACCCGTGCAAACCCCTGAACCTTCGTTAGGGTTTGGACTCAATCAATATAACGAGATCTTTTATTAGCTGATGTCAGACAAATGAATATATCTCACTGCAGTCCATCAATATGCCACCTCTGCGTACCAGCATGTCAAGTAACCAAGACAGACTACTTATTCCGACAATGCCGCAGCGATTCGAACAGACGTATCCTCATACGCTGTCTCGGCTGTGATCAGGTTTATGTCTCACTAGGTCAAGTGATCATACTATCTTCTGCGATCTACAACACGCCGTATGATCGTCCCTATCGGTGAGACAAGAGGATACAATTGTTCTTACATGTAAGATTGGTAACAAATAGGAGAAATAAATCGTTGAATACTCATTGTAATAAATGCTTTTAGTATACAAAACCCATCATCTTTTACTATTGTGTTCAGTTTAGAATGTTAATTATTATTTTTTGGGACGAAGAATTATTACTGGCTTTAGTTCTATTTGGAATTATAATTTATGCTTATTTATGTTTTGAGTAGAAGTTAGTGACAAACACCCTTTTATTTGCAAGCAATTTTAAGTGCACGATTTAACTTACACTTTCTAGGGTACGATAACTGGTTTTCAGGACTGTATAACTTGTCGATTGTGTATACTTGCGCATGGTTCTATAGGTACACTATAGCACACAAAACACAACATGTCGAATCTCAATGGATGAAGAAGGAAAATCCGTAGATCCAACTTGATACAGAGGTATTATTGGTTCATTATTATACTTAACGGCAAGCATGCCAAATATTTCGTTTGTTGTAGGCGTATGTGCCAGATATCAAGAAAATCCAAAGAAATGGCACATGGAGTACGCGCGAAGGATTGTCAGATATCTAAAAGGGACAGATTCCTTAGGAATTTGGTATCCAAAAGCAGAAGATCTTACACTCATTGGATATTCAAACACTGACTTCGGAGGATGCTGAATTGAACGGAAGAGTATGATTGGGACATGCCAATTCCTTGGAGACAAGCTGATAAGCTGGTTCAGCAAGAAGCGACACTCCATAGAAACATCCACACCTGAAGCTAAATACGTGGCTGCTGCAAGCTACTGTACACAGGTGCTGTGGATCAAACAACAACTTCAAGATTATGAAGTCAGCACCAGATGCATCCCGATATACTGCAGCAACAACAGTGTAATGTGCATCACAAAGAATCCAGTACATCATTCAAGGATGAAGCACATTGATATCAGACATCACTTCATCCAAGGCCACGTTGAAAAGAAGGATAATTATGTAGATTACATCAGGACAGAAGATCTGCCGGCAGACATATTCACCAAACCTCTAGCTGAACGCAGATTTAAGGAGCTTTGTCTTAAGCTTTGTTTATTGAAGTTGGATGAGGTTGTGGAAGAACGAGTCCGAGCTCTTATTCTATTCTTGGATCTGTGAAGATGATGCGAAATAGAGTGTGTCCAAGCTCACGCTCTTCAGCAAATTGCGGAAATTTATAATCGGATTGTTGAGTGAAAGCTCTTAGAAGATTCGATGACCAGATACTGAAGGTTACTTTTCAGCAGACATCATAGTGATTGTTGAGTCCCAGCTCTCAGCAAATGATGAAGACTGCTGAATAAATCTTGGGAAATTGTTCAAAGAGGGGAATCAAAATTGAGATATCTCAACCGACGAAACAGATACAAACCCCATTAATGAAGTGAATTAATGTGGTGACGGTCAATATTTGTTATCATTTTCAAAGATTTTGCTCAAGGCTCGAGACGATTTAGTTCTGGAGATGGTATCTCGAAGATCCACGTGGAAAGTATTGCCAAACCCATCGGTTTCCAACGCAGATGATTTGATTGATCAAACAAAACTCAAGGACGAGTGTGCCAATTAAAAGGGAGGTTTCTTTTGCTTAGGAAAACATATCCGACCCTTTAAAAATGAACCCCGCCTCATGCCTTTAATCCCATCCGCTTAAACCCGTTTGCTCAAGAAAAATAAGATGTCATCATTTACCATCTCACAAAAATACCTTCAAGATGGGTTCAAGCAATGTGACTTGGATGTCTCTAAATTGAGAGGAAGGGTCGTAATCTTCACAAAGTCACATCTAAGAATATTCTCTCTATTCTCGATTCCCCTCTAATAATGGGTTTTCTGATATTAGAACCGCATGGTGATAGGAGATCCATTCTGTCAGGGCATGACAGTTTTATCTTTAGAGATATATAAACTTGCCAGGTGGGTCTGAAGATGGATATTCCTTACTCACAAGGAATGGGAAACTCCTCTGGGTGTCGGTGGAACTAGGCATCAACAGGACCCATTCAATTTCTTACCATCTCTTCTTCAAATCAAATAGAAATCATGGAGAAGAAGAGAGGATGGAGGGTGAGCTTGCAGATGGAGTAGATGCAACTTGAAGCATCTACTTGGCATCTAGGGCCAAAGGGTAAGCTTGCGAGTGGTGCATATGTTACTCACCATACATAATATATGGAGACTTGTATGGCACTCGAAGCTAGAAGAAGATTGCGGACAAGAGCAGTAGTCTGAGCAGATGATGAGATCTGCTATATTAGGACTTCTTGTCAAACTATATAAGGTGGACGTCCGCAGTAAGCAAGAAGGCTATTGTCGAAGAAATGTCTAAATACAAGTTCGAGGAGGTACAAGATAAACTTGCGAATATACATTTCACAGCCTACAAGGCGTTGTTGCGCATGTGGGGATACGTACAGTAACAAGAGCGGGGAGGAGACAAAGAAGAAGCAGATCTAGCGAAGGCGTTATTTGGAGCAGTTTGAAGAAGAATTGATCATTGTAACTTGTATTTTAATACATTGAGAAGTGTAACTCTTGTAAATCAATCAAACAATATGCTCGTTTTGATGACAATACTCTGTTGTCTCAAAATAATAATTTCCTAAAGAAAATGCTAGATCATTACACACCTTGTGTTAATAGATTCCTATCAAAAAGAATATTTTGATTTTCCTTGGATTAAATCGATGATAAAAAGGAAAATCAACAGATAAAAATGTTAAAGTCTTCCTGGAAGCCTAAGTCGGAAGCAGAGTGCTTGATGGTTGAAGTGATAAATTATTTATCATGCAAAACTCTCTGCTGACTACTGAGTCCAAGCTCTCTGTAGAATCCCGACAATTACTAAGTCCAAGCTCTCATTAAAGACTCTTTGGACCTTCAACATTGAGAAATTATGAAGAGTCTAGATTGAATACTTAGTGCAAGCTCTCAGTGAAAGACTCTTTAAACTCTAAAGATCTAAAAATTTATAAGGGTCTGATTTGTCTACTGCGTCCAAGCTCTCAGTAGAACCCCGATGATTGCTGAGTCCAAGCTCTCAGCAGATACCCGTAGATGGCTAAATACAAAGTCTTAGCACATTCAAGATTGACTACTGACTCCAAGCTCTCAGCAGATACCTATTGTCTACAGGATACTAAAACCTTAGTAGGATTTGAGTTCGCTGCTGAGTCCAAGCTCTCATTAGATTTCTGTTTTCTATGGGACTCTGAGGTCTTAAGTACATTGCAGAGTCCAAGCTCTAAGCAAATATCAGTCAGTTGTTGAAGTCCAAAACTCTAAGCAGATATGTGTTGATTGCTGAGTCCAAGCTCTCAGCAATATGCCTTATTGTTTGCTAAATTTGGCCTAGCAGACAAAATAGAGATAATGATTTCAAATCTCTCGAGAGGCGGGATTATCTGATTGACGGAGTTGATATAGATTTTACATTAATTAGAAGAGAGACTACTACACAGGGCGACGACAAATTAGCAGAAGCCACGCCAACCATGCGCAACTTTCCATCATCGTGCGACGTAAGTCAAATCATCTCCATCTGCCCAACCGTTGATTCATCCAGATCAAAAAGGAGATCCAATCGCTCACATGAAGTTGATTGCTCACTATCGTATAAAAGAAGTTGGTTTGGGCTTTCTAAACCATATTAATCCTTATACTTCTGACTTTAAATTTTTCTTCGACTTTATATCTCTTTGAGTTCACTAGAATCATCCAACCGTTCCAATCCCCCTGTCGAATCATCCGGAAGACCAAGCATTCCTCGAGAACCTGAACAATTTTAGTCGACATTCACAAGTGTGTTAAAAAGGAACAGATTGACGAATCAATCCCCTATGGTCGTATGGTAGCCATTGGTCACGACAAAGCACAAGGAAAACTCACCATTGTACAAAGAAGGGCAGCTCAAGTATGAAAGGAAAAGATATTCTACGAGCCATTTTTCAGAAAGCACTACTGTGACAGACTTGTCGACAAACTCGATCGAGAAGGACTTCTAAAGTTCTTGTTTGTAGAACCCATCAAGTTCCAGCCTCACATAGTTGTTCTTTGCAAGGGTCGTGGTTGATAAAGATGAGATGTTCTTCACCAGGTGTGTTTTGGCCAAGAAGACATTAGTAAGCCCACAAGTGTTGGCAGAAAAGTATCGCTTGAGAGTAGATGGGCAGATGTCTCCACCTACAAAGTGAACGATAATGAAGAGATCCAGAAGCGATGGCGTAGGTGGAAGAAAGACACATTTACGGAGCTATGGAAGGTGGTTGCGCTGTTGAGATTGTTGGAAAACCCATGAAGAGCATAGCAAAAATTGTGATAAGGATGCTGGTAGGCGAAGTTGGCTCTCTTTCCGAAATGATTGCCAAAAAGTTTATCTAAACCAAGTGGCTGGCGCACGTCTACAAAAATAAGAATATCAAGACGGAGCATACGTTCACGAAGGACGTGGGTTTTGGACTTAAGATATGTCACTTTCTTGAGGGCATCATACCTAAAGGGAAGCATTGTCGTGGAGAAGATTTACTACCCACTGACTACATACCACCCACCAAGAAGCAACAACCAGCGAAGGACTTCAAAGAGCCACTCTTTCTAACAGGAAAAAGAAGTCCGGACCCCAACGAACAAGTTTCTGACGAAGAACATCCTTACCAAGGATTTGCCATTCTATACACTGCCATTCCACTGATTGGGGAGGAATTTAAATCGGAAAGAAAGCAAGCGGAAGAGGATGCTCTGTTCAAATAGTTTGAAAGCCTGTAAGATATCACATAGATGGAACCTCCCATGCCACCAGTAGTTCTTGGTCCTAGATCAGAGAACGGGTAATGTGCAGCGGAAGTAATAAAACAGACAAATACACTCTAACTATGAGAAGTTTAGTTTGTAGTATGTAGTTTTTGCTTAACAGTTTTTTAAACACAGTTTAAGTTACTCAGCAGATTAGGTTAACAATTTTAAAGTTATGCTCAGTCAGTAGTTTATACATTTCAACACTTACACGTCAAGTGTTGAAGGTTTCAAGATAGTTGAAAATTGTAAAGTGCGTAAAGTAAATAAAACTGTAAATGACACAGGATATTTATAGTGGTTCAGATCCTCAAGTCCTACGTCCACTCTTCGGATATCAGATTCGGTAATTCACTAAGTTATGAAGATACATTCCTCACGATTTATAGCCAATTGCTATAGAGACCTCTGTCCACAGCACAATAGATCACTCGCCCAGGCAATTGTACTCCACTCTTTCTTCAGTCCGTCGAAGGCTCTACGTCTTCTCTGTGGACCGGCTCGATGTTGGACTGAGGACAAACCTCCCTTTTCCTTCTTTGGTAGGTTGGATAGTTGTGTTCTTCCCAGAACGTTGACATGTTGGCAGTTGCCCGTAATAACCTGGTCTTCCTTTGCAAGATCAGGCTATTATGTTCTTACTGTGAAAGTAAGAGCACCAAGATAATAGATTAAGTCAGCTGACTTAATCGTCCTGTACTCAAAGTCACACGGTGAATCTTTAGAGATTCTGTTAGCAATGAATGCTTCATGTTCAATAAATGAACCAAGATTATAATGTCTTCTCTCTTGATGGCTTTTAATGCTTGAGCTTTAGTTTTAGCCGAGAGATAATAAATATGTCGGAGATTCAAATCTGCGAGAGTATTCAAATGAGCAGAGAGGCAAAGGTTTTTGTCTCTGTTGGTCCTGCTATTTATAGGTTGAGACACCAGAAAATAGCCGGTAGAGACATTGGAAAGGATGTCCAATCATAATCCATACTCTTTTGAAAAGTTGTTTGTCTTTCGGTTTTTTCTGCTACAACATTCTGCTTTTCTGAGCAGTTTGTACTTGTTGTGTCAGACATTGAATAACATTGTACGCCAGTCACAGCTGAGTATATGTCTGTCTTTTATCATTGACTTCTTTAAAGTTCTCCTGCGACTTGTTCGACATCTTGTCATGCACGCATTCTTTGACGCATAACTGTCTAGGTCTGAAACTGCGAGTTCCTCTCAACATTTTCTCTGTGAAGACTATGTACACAGTTTTGTGACCTTGCTCTGCTCGTCTTTGTCTTCTAGATACGACAGTTATATCGTTTGAATGTCATCTTTTCAAAACTATTCCACAGTTTTGTTGACTTCCTTCTTCCTAGACTATTACAACTCGATTATCCTATACAAGGATTGCATGATGTAAAAACTCTAAGACCTAGACTTTGGTATATAGTTTTGACTCATCAAAACATCAAATTAAGCTAGGATTTCTATTTCAATACCTAACAATTTCCCCCTTTTTGATGTTGTAAAAACCATACCTCTAAGTCTATCTTAGTCGGTGAGAAGATGCAGTTGATCTGATTTTACAAATATTTCTATCTAACACTACTCAGAACTGTGCCTCTTCTGCACTCAACCTACTCTAAATGATCTTCCCCCTTAATGGGACAATACTTATCAAATAAAATCAATCAATTTAGAGCAATAAGAGAGGAAGGATTGCTGATCACACTGTAAAATGTGAGTTCAGCTAGACAAGAATCAAGGTAAGAGACAATGAGCAATTGTCTTCAAACCAACAATTTATCCACTTTTCGATAGATATGATATTTTACAGGTACATGAGAAGTTTTGAAACTGTGCAAATAGAAGATATTCAAAATGTAAAACAAATCAAAAATAAATTCATGACCTTGCTCACTTGTCTTGGCTATTGTCCTTCTCCCATTCTTGATTGGAGGAATCTACATATTTTGGCTTCGAGGACGTTGCGGCAGATATGGGATGCAAACCAGCTTTCGCCTTGAGGACTGAGGTTATATCTGAGAAGTGTTTTATATCTTCCTCTCTGGCAGTCATTAGTAGATTCAGCGTCATTGTAATATCCTCATCCCACTTTCGGTGCTCTTCTTCCTGCTTTTTGTACTCCTCATATTGCTTTTTATATTCCTCTTCTCGCTTTTGATCAATTAAGATCAACTGCAGCTTTAGCGACTCATCCCTTCTCTCTTCCCCCTTTTTCACAATATCAAGAACAAAAGCCATCTGCTGTTCCACTCGATGATCCATCTCTTGTCTCACAATGTCATATGATAGAAGATTCACAGCTACTGAAAGAGGATTAGGAGACAGAATTCCTTCAACAGTGGCTAATTCTCTAGAGTCTTCATTGGTTTGACTCTGAGAGGTAGCAGTGGAATGAGAGGTAGCAGTGGAATGATCGGGTTGAGGAGGGTTTCGGCTTGTTGCAGTCTCTTCCTTCTTCTCTGTAGTTGTAGCTGCTGGTGCTTCATGTTTAGCCTGTTCTGCAACATCTGCTGCTGCCTTTTGATGTGCTTCAGCACTTGCAACTTCTTCCCTTAGTCGCTGGAACTCAGCAGTTTCTTCCTCTTTGCGCTTAAGCTCAGCAGCTCCTGCCACTTGCTGACATTTCAGCTCAGCAGCTGTTGCTGCTTCTTTCTGTCGTTGGAGTTCAGCAACTTCTTCCTTTTTGCGCTTTAGCTCTGCTGCGGCCTCTTCTACTTTGCTTCTTTTTCAGTTCAGCAGTTGCAACTTCCTCTTGTTGTCGTTTAAGTTCTGCAGCTACCGCTTCTTGTTCTTCCTGCCTTCTGAGCTCAGCAGCTGCTTCTGCTTCTTGTTGTTTCTTGAGCTCAACAGCTGGGTGTCCAATTGCTCAATAGCCGTGTAGTATTCAACCATCTTTCTTCGGATCATTTCCAAGGTTGATGTGGTTGATTTTGGCGTCGTTTGCTGAGAGTCAAAATAAATAGTTCCCCCTTGACCCAAGAGGGTTACGATTTCATCTCCCTCTAGCGGTACTTGTCTATTGAGACAAGGATTGCTCATAACTGGAGGGTGAGGAGCATCATTTCTCAACAGGATAATCTGTTTCAGAGTTTGGAGCTGTGTCCGATGGTTTTGAGGATTTGCCTTCCCTCACAAGCATAGCATCAAAATGCAGCTTCTTGGCAACCATTTTGATTGGTTTATCATGATTTGTCTTCTTTTTCTTCTAACAACGAAGCTGTTCAGCTACAGGTTGGTTATCTTGGTTTAAGACATCTTCAGAGATGTTATCTGTTTGTTTCCTTTGCCTTCTGTTTCGTCTTTGTGCAGGCTTTTGAATTGAAGTATTTGTCTTCTTTAATTTCATGGATTCTTCAGTAGTTCGAGCTGTCGGAATACTTTTGAGATCCTTAGATGTCTCAGTATCTATTTCCATGTCATCCAAACTGTCATTTGCTACTTCCTTTTGAATTGCACGAGAAACTGGAACTTTTGGCGGAATGAAGTCGGATGATATGAGTTATTCTCCTTCATCATGTATTCCTAGAATACTTTCAAGAATGTAGCTGACCTTCAGACCTAAAACGACGCTCGAAGAGAATTTTCATTTGGTTGGAATATCTCTGTTCTTCTTTGCGTTCTCTAGTAATCTACCAAATATGTATGTCACCCAAATTCCTCCAAGGCAGTCATCAAGAGCCATCATTAGAGAATATTTGGGACTGCTTAGCACTTTGTGGCAGCTTTGAATTTTTTGGGCGCCTCTGGTTTTTTCCATTTTAGCTAGTGAGCCATCAATTCATCTTTGTTATTCTGAAGATAGCTGGCGATATCAGCTCCAGTCTTTGGTAGATGTAGATGTTGGGCAACATGAGCAGGATCGACGATTATCTTTAGCTTGTCAACTATAGTGATGAAGAATCGATCTTTGTCGTCGAATGTGGCATTTTTATAGAACTCAACGACTTGATTTGGATTGAATCTTCGAGGACATGCTGTTAGGAACTTTACTAAGTTCTTACTTAGAAGCTTTCCCGCAATTTCTTGGGCAATCAGATCGTCGGTGGTGATTGAGAGAAAGTTCTTCCAGTTTAAAATTTTTTGCTTCACAACCTGTGATATTAGAAGTTGTCGATCGATTGTCTTGGAGTCTTCTGCTAACTGAAATAGTTCGTCTTGGGAGGTCTCCTCGGTGACGACGAGCTGTTCTAGATTATAAGAAGTGCTGGCATCCATGATTTGGTGTTTCTCCTTCGGTATAGAACAAATGTGGAGAATGATTGATCTTGGAAACTCTAGTGTGATCCCTATAGATATCTTGACTCATGAACTGGCAATAAGTGTAGTAGGCAACAAGAGGGTTTAGGGGATTTTGATGATCGATTTTCGCAAAAATCATAGGCAGAGATTCAAACCGCTTATTATCTTGGACGATTGAGATTGATGCTGACGTCGGTGTTTGTTCAAGTTGTCTGGCACGTTATGTGGAAGCATATGGAAACATCGACGTCGCTCCGGGTAAAACGCCGTACTGCTGTTCCGCATTTAATGTGATGTGCCGCCAAGATCTTCGCGGTAATCGAAAATGCGCCTTTGTCCTTAATCAGTTTTCTCTCTCCTTAATCTTCACCGAGATTTGCATCAGACAGTTTGAGAAGCTATCTCTGATAAGAGAACTGAGCTGGTACATCATTCGTCAGGTTGAAACTGTTTCTCCCTTCTGCATTGAGAGGTGAGGCCTTAACAGATTCCGTGTGCATTGATCAATCAGTTCTTGAACTTTGGTCGATGACATTAATAGCATCTAATAGTGACACAAATTCAATATTCTGATCAAATGATTGTGGGTGTGACGTAACCGGCATTTACGTGATTTGCCACCCTTTTCAATCATAGCATAAGATGGTCTATAAATGTTCTTTTTCAAGAATCGAAGATCCACCTTTGTTCTTTACAGAAAACATTCGATTTTCCCATAAAAATGTCTTCATGTTCTTCGTCTTCCTCCCCTTTAGATCTCAAAAAGGAGATGAAAAAGATAACCATTCGTAGAAATAAGATCGTGGATGGAGAGAAACGTCGTGCTTCATATTGGAGAATTCCAGAGGCTCACGACAAACTGATGGACAATTTGAGAGCAAATGATCTGGAATGATTTGTAATTGTTACACCTCACTCATTTCATGAGGATGTCCTTAGGTTATTGACGTACTATGCCACAGTTTCAGATGAGAAGATCTTCTGCAGTATTAATGGAGCGGATTTCTCTTGGTTGGCGGACTCTTTTGAAGATGCATTTGGACTTCCACGAGGTGGATCGTCGGTCGTCCACTATCAATTGGAGGAGACGGCTCCAGAATGATCAGCTTGGCAGGATTTGAGAATGTGGAACCTTGATTTCTGGTCGACTATCTTAAGTGGATTTCTTAAGCCACCTTAATGAGTATCCTATGATGTAGTCAATCAAATGTTGGTCTGTAACTCTCCACATGAGACTAACTTCTCGCCGTCTGTCTGGAAGGCAATGCTGGCATTTGAGGACCGTGCTCAAGTGGATTGGGCAGGTTTCATCTTTGATCGTCTGACTACGGCGCTGCTGAAACTGGCTGATGATATAATCCTCTATAGTATGCAGCTAAGCTGGCTCGTCGAGAAACACATTTCCTCCTTGATGATAGGCCCATTGAATCTAGGTGTATCCGACTATTATAAAACTAGAGAAATGGCTTGATTAAAAAAATATGACTGAACTGTTGTAAATGGCTCCCTTTTTGTATAAATGCCTTGTGCCACCATTTGATAGTAATGAAAAACAGTTCAGTTTCCTTAATAACTATGCCATCCATCGTTTGACAATGTAGAATCTTTTCCAGCTTTTACTCGCACACAACAGTTGTCAGATAATCAATCAGCGACTCTTCAGATTCTGATTGCGAAATACGAAGTGATGTAACTTTTTGGGGTGACGTTCCTTCCTTTAAATGGAGGGGCATTATTTCGATCATCCCATGATCACCTCCATAAATATCTCTTCACGAAGATTTTATAAGCATCACTTCCCATTCCATGAGAAATAACCAAACTCTTCATATTTAAAACCATGTTTTCTGCAAAGTGCATCTCCATTGATCGTAACGAGATCTTCCACAGGATCGGTCTGCATTTAGAGTATGTGGCAGAGCCTCAGGTGTACGATGACGTAATGAGAGACTTATGAGCCAACGGTCTTGAAAAGTTCGTGAGCCTCCGGCCACACAAATTTAAAAAAAATGTCTTGAGGTCGTTTGCCTACTCTAGAAATCTTTGGCATCGTCAATGGTCAACTGGTTTGCTGGTCTCCTAATTCCTTTGCTAAGGACTTTGGGCTCACTCGAGGTCGCACACAATCTCATAAATGTTTTCAAGGTGTGACAGTGCCTGAGTGGTCTGCTTGGAACAGATGGAAAGTGGATGATGCTGATGCTGACTTCCGTCCAACCGCCTCAGCATACTGGTTGAAGCGTCGATATAGAGTGATTTTTGACATTATCAACCAAATGGTTGTCGGCAACCCTCTGCTAGATCTGGACTTTTCTCCTGTTGTCTATACGGGATGATGGTAGTTGAAGGCGAAGAGGAAGTTGACTCGGCTGCATTTGTTTTTACTCAAGTATAGGAGTTTCTGGAACTTCAGTCTGACGTCCCAGTTCCTTATGGGATGCAGCTGAGCTGGCTCTCGGAGCAGAAATTCTCGTCCCTTATGCAAGGCCCGACTAACTTTAGGGATTCTGACTTCCATCCCCCGAGACCTCGTCCCTCTTCATAACTGGAATCAATGTGTCTAGTCTTTTGTTTATTGTAGATTTTTTACTTCAGTAATGTATTTCATGTGAATGTAATGAATTCTCTTTATATTTCCAGTAGTGATGACCAAACAGTTTCTTTAACTGTGCACTGCAGATGAATATACATGATTAAGACTTTTGAAATCTCAGAATCTGAACTTCCTTCTTTTAGAAATAGATTGGTGATCTTGAAATCGCATTTGTACGTCCATTGATTAATTGATTGCATAGCCTGCTCCTTTAGCTTCATGTAGGCTTTGTCTTTACGTCTAATCTGGAGTAATGAGGTGCAGGGCAACCACTTCTGATTTATCGATCCTCGCAAAGAATTCACTTATAAATACTCTTGACTTGAGGGAATTCCCATCACTTCATATTTCAAACATTTCTTTGCTCAAAAAATTTATCTATCTCCTACCATTGTGACCGATTATATGAAGATTTCTATCCATAGGAACAAGATCTTTGACTTTGACGAATTCTGAAGGCAGAACTGGGGTACTCTTGTCATTTTTCTGGAAGTGCTGGAAAAATTGGAGTCCAACCATCTTGCATCCTTTGTGGATAAAGAACCTTGTTCCTTTCATAAAGGTTTATTGCAGGTGCTTGCCTACAATTCCTCGGTCACAGAAAATGAGATTTATTTCAAACTCAATGATGAGGAATTTCATATAATTGCTGACTATCTTGCCACCGAGTTTGGCTCAAGCAGGGTGGCATCCCTGTCAAAAGCTATCCTCAGTATGTCGTAGGTCCGGAGTGGTCAGAATGGCATTGGTGGAAATTAGCGGAGGTTGGTTTCCATCCAACTATGTCGAGCAATTTCCTCAAGTCACGTTATAAGTTGACTTTTGACATAATCAATCAGATGATAGTCTGTTATTCTTCTCAGACTACTCATTTTTCACCATTTATTTGGAAAGCTATGTTGGCGTTTGAAGATCAGGCTGATGTAGATTGGGCTGCTTTCATCTACAATCGCCTGATATCTGCATTCAGAAATCTTCCTGAAGTCACCATTCCATACGGCATGCAACTGGGCTGGCTATTTGAGAAGTGTCTCCCTTTTCTCACAGAGGATGGAACTAGACTGATCGACAACGATTACTATCCTTCAAAGTGTGCTTTTTCCAACTTTCCGTAGATGTAGACTATATGAATATCATGTGAACAATGTGTCCACATTATCATAATTAATGAAGTCTAATTTTCTTTGTCTCCAGCAAACTCGAACAATGGCAAATTGTAATTGACTTAATCACTATCTCATAATATGAATAGTTTGACTGTGTGTAACAATCAATTGTCATTTCCTTCTGTTGAGATTCCATCAAACTCTAGAAGACCTAGTTTGATGCATAGCTCTTTGAAGCGAGCCTCAGGTAGCGGTTCAGTGAAAATATCCGCTAGCTGGTCCTCAGTTCTCATGTATTCCACCGAGGCATCCTTCTTTTTGACATGGTCTGGAATAAAATGATGACGAATATCAATGTGCTTCGTCCTTGAGTGTAGAACTGGATTCTTCGAAATTGAGACTGTGTTGTTACTATCACAGTAGATAGGAACACATCCTGTATCAATTCCATAGTCCTTGAGCTGCTGCTTTATCCAAAGCACTTGAGCACAACAATTGGTTGCTGCTACATATTCTGCCTTTGTAGTCGGTGTAGCCACGGAATGTTGTTTATTGCTAAACCAGCTTAACAGTTTTTGTCCCAAAAACTGACACGTTCCACTTGTGCTCTTTCTATCAATCCTACAGCCTCTAAAATCTGAATCAGAGAATTCATTCAACATGATCCCATCAGTTTTGGGGTACCAGATACCTAGAGACTCTGTGCTCTTTAGATATCTTACTACTCTTTTGGCTGCTTCCATATGCGACTTCTTAGGATTCGCCTGAAATCTTGTACAAACACCCACGACATAGGATATATCAGGTCGACTGGCAGTTAGATATAGTAAAGACCCCATAATTCCTCTATAGTTGTCGGGTTGATGGGTTCTCCTTCCTCATCAAGGTTGATCTGAGAACTGGTGCTCATAGGAATCCTTAGTGATTTTGACTTCTCTGGACAAAATATGTTGATCAAGTCTTGAGTATACTTCTTCTGACTTATGAAATCCCTTTGTCAGACTGATCAACATGCAAACCAAGAAAATATGTCATCTTGCCCATCATACTCATCTTAAATTTGTTCTGCATTAGTTGGGCAAACTTCTCACATAGCTTGGTATATTTGCTTCCAAAAATGATGTCGTCTACATAGATCTGAACAAGTAAGATGTCCTCTCCATCCTTTATCTTAAATAGAGTTCGATCTATAGCACCCTTTTCAAATCCATTTTTGAGCAAAAACTGTGAGAGAGTTTCATACCATGCTCTAGGTGCTTCTTTTAATCCATATAAAGCTTTCCTTAGCTTGTAGACTTGATTTCCTTGCTCGAAATCTGGGGGTTTCTCTACATAGACTTCTTCCTTTAATTCTCCGTTGACAAAGGCAGTCTTCACATACATCTGAAGAATTGTGAAGTTGTGATAAGCTGCATATGCCAGGAATAGCCGAATAGCTTCGAGTCTGGCAACTGGCGTGAATGTCTCATCGAAGTCTATTCCTTCGCATTGTGTGTATCCCTTTGCAACTAATCTTGTTTTGTTTAGGACAATGGTACCGGTCTCATCTCTTTTATTCTTGAAGACCCACTTGGTACCAATCACAGACTGATGTGTGGGTCGATCCACCAGATACCACACATTATTGCGAGCGAATTCATTTAGTTCATCCTGCATCGCATTTATCCGGTCTATTGATTGAAGAGCTTCAGTAACCTTTACTGGTTCGACTTAAGATAAGAAGCAAGACATCAATGTAGTGCCTTGTCTGGTTCGAACAGGATTTCCAACATCATCGAGTATGGCTTCTTTAGGATGATCCCTAAGCCAATTTGGCTTCTTTAAAAGGATGGCTTCTGCACGAGCAGCTGGATCTCCAAAAACTGTGGAATGTTCCCTTTGAGGTGGTTCATTTCCATAAACTGGAATTTTTTCTTTTTCTTCTTCAGAAACTCCTTCACCTTCTTGTTCTGGAATACTTTCGTCTCCCTCTTCTGACATTGTATTATGATCAGCATCTGGATTCTGAATGTCAGTTGGCTTGCTAGCTGGATCTACTTCTTTAGCATCTTCAAGATTAACTTCCTTGGTGTTATCTTGCTCTGCATCTAAGACCACATTTTGTGCTTCAGGGAGCTTCTTTTCTTCTGAATCTTCAATGTTTGTGGTCTTTAAGGCCTCAGCGATGGCATTTGCATCATCGGCCCTCTTGGCTGCTTGGGGTTCAGCCGAGCCAACTGTAGCCTCAGGGATATCATTCATAGATCTAGTTAGAGTAACTTTTTGAATATGATCAGTATCATTCCTAGGATCCTCATTGAAATCGTTGATCTCATGATTCCCTAGACTCAGTTCTTAAAGTGTCATGCGCACTAAGGTAGCTTCATCAAAAACAACATGACATGTTATTTCCACAAGTTGGGTTGTCTTGTTGAATACCCTATATCCCTAATATGAAGGATGTCCATACCCGAGGAACACACCTTCAACTTGAACTTCCCATTATCGTGAATATAACATGGAGAACCAAACGCACGAAAATGAGCTATAGAAGGCTTACGACCATTGAAAATTTCGTAGGGTGTCTTGTGAAGCCGCGTGTTGAATGCCCTTCTATTCTGTGTGTAGCAGGTTATCATCAAGGCTTCTCCCCAGAATCCTTTTTTGAGATCGGTGTCAGCCATCATAGTTCTCACTGCTTCTTTGAGTGTTCTGTTTCTTCGCTCAGCAAGATCATTTTGTTGAGGAGTTATAGGAGCAGAATTCTCATGCCCAATACCAATTTCGGCACAAAAGTCCATAAGAGGTCCGTTGCAAAATTCCGTCCCATTGTCTGATCTTATCCTCTTGACTTTCACTCCTTTGTCGTTCTGAAGACGTGTAATCAGTTCTGGTAACTGAATTTTGACTTTGTCCTTGGATTTGAGTAGCACCACCCATGTATATCCTGAGTAATCATCAACAACCACCAATGTGTATCTCTTTTTTCTGATTGTGGGTGGGGTGACTGGTCCAAACAGATCCATGTGAAGCAGTTCCAAGATTCGTTCTGTGCTCGCTATCACTCGCCTATTCTTTAAAGAGGCTTTCGTCTGTTTATCGAGCTGGCACGATTTACATACTCCTTCTTTCTGGAACTTCTTTTGTGGCAGTCCTTCAACTAGGTTATGCTTCGCCAAATGTCGGATTGAATTGAAGATCAAATGGCTAAGTCTTTAGTGCCACAGCCAGTTTATTCCTTTTGAGGAACTGACTGCTATGAGGCATAGCCCTCGTTCTCCACTGGACCAATCTACAATGTAAAGACCTCCTCTTCTGATTCCTCTTGTATGGTCTTGTCTGTCACCTTGTCTATTATGTGGCATTCTGATTCTTCAAATCTGACAATATAGCCACTTTTACTTAGTTGACTTATACTGAGAAGATTGTGCTTCAGTTTGGTGACTAAGGATACGTTCTGAATGATAATTTTGTTGTGCTCCATGTATCCTTTTCCAAGCACTTGTCATGTGGCCTTGTTCCCAAAGCTAACTAATGCTCCCTCGTATATCTCAAGGTTCTTGATTATATCATTTTCTCCTGTCATGTGAGCCGAGCATCCACTATCTAGAATCCATGTTCTTGACTTTTTTTGGGGACTTGGCCTCTGCAACACAGAAAAAGTATTTAGGTCCCCGTATCTTTTCGGTCCTCAAAGGTCAGTCATGTGGATCCAACCTTTTGGTATCCACATTTGTTTCACCCTTACAGGTTTTGAAACTAAATCACTTTTCTGTGATTTATCTACCTTTCTTCTAAAGAAGTGTGTCCTGTGTGAGTGCAGATTGTGTGTGATTGTGGCGTGTGAACTCTTCCTAAAACAACTGTTCTGGAAGGAGTCTCGAGAAGTTGTTCTTAGGGGTGTAATCGAACCGAGTCGAGTCGAGTAGTGTCGTGCTCAAGTTTGACTCGTTTAGTTTCGAGTCGAGCTTCGAGCCTTTTTATCGAATACTTTGATGTTCACGAACGTTATCGAGATTTTATCGAGCCTAAACGAACTTTCTAAATTTATAATATATTTAAGATTTTCATTATTTTTTTTGAAGAAAAAGGTTATTTATTCCAAAGAAAATATCATATTCATGCTCAAATTCTAAATTTTTTTTCATTATTAGATAGATTTATCATTATTGTTACTCTTAAATCATAAAAATATTATTTTTATAAAAGTAATTATTTTATATTTCTTACTAATTTTAGCTAACGAGCCTGCTCACGAGCTCACGAGTCGAATACTATGATTCTCAAGTTTGATTCATTTAATAAACGAGCTTTACTAAATGAACTCGAACAAGCTTTTATCGAGTCGAGATCCGAATAGCTCACGAACAGTTTGGTTCATTTACACCCCCTGTTCTCGGATGTGTAGCCGTCACAGTCTTTTGAGAGTATAATTGTCTCGACTCAGGCCTTTAATAGATATTCCCCCTATTCGGTTGACTATTGTGATAGAACTGTGATCTCTCAAGACTTCTCGGATTTCTATCCGGTTGTCGGACAGACTTCCTTGCAGCATTTACATGTTGCCCAGTCGTTCTTGTTGGTAATACTGGATTCCTTGCATACGGGACACTATGCTTGTCCAGCTTTGAGGAAGAGTTATTTCTCCTCTCCTCAGTTTGTTTTGACGGTTTTTGAACTGTGTAACCATGCTGTCGAGGTGCGAGTTTAGGGTCAGATTTTGACCAACATTTGGTCTTGACACCTTGCTTTACTGGTTCTTTGAGAATAACATTTCCTTTCCCAACCATATGACTTGGACTAAGATTTACTTTGACAGAGCACAATGGTGTTTTCTTAGTCTTAGATGTGAATGCATGCTTATCCATAGACGTATCATGTCGAAATTCCGAAAAACTGATTCCTCGTTTATCATAGTAATGTTTTTGAACATTCAAAATTTCATCTAATTTCTTAGAACTCTTTTTGAAAGAACATTCACATTTGAAAGGCTTGGTTTTCTTCAATGAGTCACATTCTTTTGAAACATCTTCAAAATCTTTAATAAGTTTTGAATGTTCCCCCTTTAGTTTTTCTAGTTCCTTACTGATTTACCTAGTTCTTTCGATTTCATTGGTCAAAATTGAGATTTCTAATTTCAGTAAGGCATTTTCACTAATCACTTTATCTTTAATTTCATGAAATTTTTCGAATTCTTTGAAATCCTCTTAAAAGTGATGTCTTCAGAGCTTGAATGACATGGTTCAGAACAATCATCAAGTAAAAAGATGTACTAGATGAGGGCAGATTAGTTGTTACCAGAATTTTGTTGTTTGATGCGCTTTCTTCTTCATCATCAATAACATCTCCACCAATTGCTGCCATGAAAGCAAGTAATTCTTCCTCATCTCCTTCATCTTCAGATGTGTAGTATCCATCATCATGATCGGGTACGTCTTGCACTTCAGTTCTTCTGAGCATCGCTTGGGCAATAGCTCTAGATGCTCTCTTCTCGAACACCTTTTTCAATCTGTCTCTCTCCTCCTGAGAGACTAGGGGGCATTCATACTTAAGATGATCTGGAGAGTTGCACTCATAAAATGTGCATGGCTCTCTCTACGTGAGCCTTTCATCACTAGATTGTGTTTCCTATTCTTTTGCTTTTGCTTTTGCCTTCTCTAGAAGAGTGGTCATGTTCCTCAGTTGCTCCTCCAGTTTGGCAACTGACAGATCAGTTTCCTTCTTCTGAACTGAGTTGGAGGTGTCCTTTGCTGGTGAGGATTGATAGGCAGTTTTATCGAAGTAAACTGGCCTTTTTGAACGCCTTTGGACGTCTCCCTTTACGAAAAATGTTGCATCACCATCAGCTGCTGAATTTGGAGTTCGAACAACTTCATTCCTGTTCACCATCTGGATGTCCCACTCATGGGCTTGAAGTTCATCGAACAGTTCGATGAACTTCAAGCCCATGAGTGGGACATCCAGATGGTGACGTTTCAAGCCCATGAGGCTGCCCAAGGAAGACTTGGTGACGTTTCTTGTCCTCAAATGTCCAGTCCTCCTTTGGCTTGTGTATGAATTCGACACCGTCTTGCTTGTCTGTTGTCGCAAGGATGACTTTGGGCATCTGAATCTTCAGAGGTAAGTTATTCAGGACTTCATCCATCTCTGGATGTTGAGCTCATAGTTGGATGAGACACTTCTTCTTCCAAACTTGAAACTTCTCTTGATTGTACTTGGGAAGACTAGGATGAGTCATCATTTTCTAAGAATAATCTATTCGCTAAAACACACTAGATAAACAGTTAGAGTGTAAGGAAGTACGGATCCGGTCTTAAGCGACTCAAAACAGGACAGTCTAGAAAGACCGACCTACGCTGATACCACTTGTTGGTCCCAAATCAGTGTACGAGTAATGTGCAGCGAAAGTAATAAAACAGACAAATACACTCTAACTATGAGAAGTTCAGTTTGTAGTATGTAGTTTTTGCTTAACAGTTTTTGAAACACAGTTTAAGTTACTCAGCAGATTAGGTTTACAATTTTACAGTTATGCTAAGTCAGCAGTTTATACACTTCAACACTTGCACGCTAAGTGTTGAAGGTTTCAAGATAGTTGAAAACTATAAAGTGCATAAAGTAAATAAAACTGTAAATGACACGAGATATTTATAGTGGTTCAGAGCTTCAAGTCCTACGTCCACTCTTCAGATATCAGATCTGATAATTCACTAAATTATGAAAATACAATCCTCACGATCTATAGCCAGTTGTAGTAGAGACCTCTGTCCACAACACAATGGATCACTCGCACAGGCAGTTGTACTCCACTCTTTTTTCAGTCCGTCGAAGGCTCTGCGTCTTCTCTGTGGACCAGCTCGATGTTGGACTGAGGAAAAACCTCCCTTTTCCTTCTTCGGTAGGTTGGATAGTTGTGTTCTTCCCAAAACATTGACTGGTTGGCAGTTGCCCGTAATAACCTAGTCTTCCTTTGCAAGATCAGGCTGCTATTTTCTTACTCTGAAAGTAAGAACACCAAGATAGTAGATTAAGTTTGCTGACTTAATCCACATGTACTCAAAGTCACATGGTGAATCTCTAGAGATTATGTTAGCAATTAATGTTTCGTGTTCAATAAATGAACCACAATGATAACGTCTTCTCGCTTGATGGCTTTCAATGCTTGAGTTTTAGTTTCAGCCGAGAGACAACAAATATGTCGGAGATTCAAATCTGCGAGGGTATTCAGATGAGCAGAGAGGCAAAGGTTTTTATGTCTCTGTTGGTCTTTCTATTTATGTAGGGTTTTCACGTGAACCGAATCACCAAAACAAAACTGAACCGGATCGATTTATGGATATTACACATAGTCTAAATTCACAAAACCCTAGCATGCTCCTATGAATTTAATATTTAGATTTGTGGATTGAGAGATTACCGTAAATCCATCGAGTCTGAACCGATCTTTTGCGTTTGAATTTCCAACTTGAATTCAAGCATGCAATCCGATTTTATCTGCGGAATCAGAAATTAGAAATCTAGTTTCTAAGATAAAATCAAAATAAAGAAAAGGGAAAAAGAAATCTGTTGTTCTCCAGATTAGATCTTCAGATCTGTATCCTAATGCTGTTCAGATCTACTACTGGTGAGGACTCCGTAGATCTGTGGCTTGAGCAGGACCAAAATCAAAATTCTCCTCCTCTCTCCCTTGAAATCGGCGCCCCTCTCTCACTCTCTAGATCTAGGGTTTTTCAAATTGTGTTATGAAGTGGCTTAGGTTTCAGAGAGTGAGAGGTCTATTTATAGACCTAGGGTTATAAACCCTATTGGGCTCCTGGGCTCAATTTAGCATATATATTTGGGCCAAACCTGGGACCTAATACAAATAATAAAGTGGGCCTATTAATTAATTCCCATGTCCACAACCCAGGACACAATTAATTAATTAATATTAATTCTTTTTCACCACAGAATTAATACTGACCTACCCCTTTATTACCACGTTATGAGAACAGGCTGCATTAATTGAGAATCCCCATATTTAAGGTTACCGGACATCCATTAATTAATCGGAGCCTCTGTCAAGCTCTAACTACGATTAATTAATATCTTATTATTCCTAAGTAGTACCACTCGTGCCTGAAATTAATCAGCCTGCAGGACTTTGGCACGATAAATGTTATTGAGCTCCTCAGGGAATGTCCCCATCCTATTACTCGGATATGGTTACCTAAACCCAGTCTCCGGTGGTACTACACGAACTGCTGTTACCCAAGATGCGGATATACGAGCACGTTACTTAGGCTCTCCACCATGGCAAGTCAAAGCAACAGACAACCCGTGCAAACCCCTGAACCTTCGTTAGGGTTTGGACTCAATGGGTTAGTCTGATATCTTGCTACCATGCAAACGGCATTACAGATATCTGGCCTGGTACACAGCATTGCATACATGAGACTACCCACTGCCGAAGCGTATGGTACAAGACTCATCTCGTCTTTCTCCCGTTGTGTCTGAGGACACTGCCGACTAGAAAGATGAACGCCATGTCTAAAAGGTAGCAATCATTTTTTGGCGAGTTGCATGCTTAAGCGGGCTATCACAGTATCCACATAGGATGCCTGGGATAAGCTCAACATTCTTCTCTTACGATCTCGTAAGACCTTAATACCAAGAATTTAGCCAGCTTCTACCAGATCCTTCATTTGGAACTGTTTGGATAACCGAGCCTTGTTTTCCGACATCACTCCCTCGTTTTTTCCAAATAGGAGTATGTCATCAACGTAAAGTGCAAGGAAGACCACGCTCCCACTAACACAAAATCGGTAAACAAAAACTTTCGTTTTCCAACTGTGCAAATCCATATGATTTAATCACATCCTTGAAACGTAAGTTCCATGACCTTGAAGCTTGCTTAAGTCCATACAAGGACTTCCTAAGCTTCCAGACAAGATGTTCTTCGCCCTTGCTTATGTAACCCTCGAGTTGTTGCATATAGATGTCCCTACCTTCTTCAAGGTAACCATTTAGAAAAGCGGTTTTGACATCCATCTGCTAGATCTCGAGGTCCATATGCGCAGCTATGGCAAGGAGTATCCGGATGGATTTGAGCATGGCTAAGGGTGAAAAGTTTTCGTCATAGTCAATGCCCTCTTTCTGACTATAACCCTTTGACACCAGCCTGGCTTTAAAAGTCGTGATCTTTCCATCCGCCCCTTTCTTTCTCTTGTATACCCATTTGCACCCTATGGCCCTAAAGTCATCCGGCAAATTAGTTTTCTGGTATACATCCATAGCAGTTATGGATTCAATTTTAGAATCCATGGCGACACGCCATTTGGCAACATCCTTGTCCTGCACTGCCTCTTCGTAAGTCAGTGGGTCAGAGTCCTCTTGTCCGTCTTCCGGGCTCGAACATGTATCTTTTCGGCTGGAAAATAACTCTCCCACTACTACGAGGCATCGGTGCCCTGTCAGTATTAGGTGCAGTGACTTGTGGTCATGCACCTTGCACTGAAGAACGTGTCTGTGGTGCTATCCCTCTCACTGTTGCACCCACATATACACGTTCCCCTTCCCTTGGAATTGCATTCTCGTTCTCAATTTCTTGAAGAACGATATCACTCCTTGACTTGTGATTACTCACATACTCGTTCTCCAAGAATCTAGCGTTGGTGCTAACACCGACTCTTTGACTCTCACGACAATAAAAGTAACCACCTTTCGTTTGCCTGGGATACCCTATGAACAACATTACTTTTGACCTGCATTCTAACTTATCAGGTTCCTTCGACAGTACGTGTGCCGGACAGCCCCATACTCTAAACTTACACAAACTGGGTTTGCGACCAAGGAAGAGCTTAGAAGGTGTCTTAGGAACTGATTTTGATTGCACCACATTAAGCACGTAAGCTGTTGTTTCCAATGCGTAGCCCCAAAATGAAATTGGTAAGTTTGCATAACTCATCATTGATCTTACCATCTCTAAAAGAGTCCTATTTCTTCTTTCAGCTACACCGTTTTTCTGTGGAGTACCCGGTGCAGTCCACTGGGATGTAATCCCATTTTCTGACAAATACTACAGGAACTTGTTACCGAGGTATTCGCCACTGCGGTCAAATCGCAGCGACTTGATAGTTTTCCCGACCTTCTTTTCTACTTCAGCTTTGAACTCTTTGAATTTATCAAAGCAATCAGACTTGTAGCGGAGCAGGTAAACGTATCCGTACCTTGAGTAATTGTCAATGAAAGTGACGAAGTACTCGTACCCTCCACGAGCCTGCGTGGACATTGGTCCACATAAGTCAGAATGGATCAATTCCAACACTTCCTCTGCTCGAGATTGACTAGCCTTGAAAGGCCTAGTTGACATCTTGCCCTCGATGCACGATTCGCAGACTTGAAAAGGTACAGCCCGGACTAGGTCCAATGTACCGTCATCTGCAACTCTTTGAATCCGCTTCAAGCTGATGTGACCCAGTCTCAAGTGCCAGAGATATGATAGATCCTCATCAGACGAAGTAAGTTTTCTCTTTCTAGGATTATCAATTACGGATGAATTACATGCAATACTTGCGGAAGACTTATGATTACAGTTAACAACATAAAGAGAATTATTCAACATTCCACGACAGATAACACCGTTATTACCAATGATAGAAATACCACTATCAAAAATAACTGAATATCCATCAACATAAAGTTTGGAAACTGAAATAAGGTTTCGCCGAAAATCCAGCACGTACAGAACATCTCTCAAAGTTAAAATCGAATCATCAAAGTACAAGGTGGAATCTCCAATGGCAGCTGCACTCACTTGTGCTGCGTTCCCCATTGAGATGGTAACCTCGTCATTCTTCAGCACCCTCCTCGGTGTGAACCCCTGCAAAATGTAACAAACATGATCAGTAGCTCCAGTATCCACTACCCACGAATGAGTAGAAATCGATGCTAAACATGTTTCGTTACAAATGCAAATGACGTACCTTGTCCCTTGCTTCCGCATGCGCTCTTACTTGAAGTGACACCAACCCTCTTCATTTCATTTGACCTCCTCTCACGTGATCTGCGATCAATCATGTTCTTGACACAGTATGAATCACATCTTTCAATGTGCCCAAGATGTGCTCAAGATCTGATAACTCAGACTCCCATGAAGGTACGAAGGACTGTCCTGCTATGAGATCAGTGAGCAACTCTTTGAAGGAGTACTCACTTCTCTTAGCTACATCTATCTTGAAGTCATAGAATGAAAGCGGTAAGGAGTTTAGGATTATATCAATCTTAGCCTGATCTGATATACATCCACCTCTACGTGTGAATCGTCTCATGGTGTTATCCATCATCATCACATGCAGTGTCACCGAACTGCCATCAACCATTCTCTTACAGACTAGGTCTTTTACGAGATCACAGTTGATAGTTCGTTCCACTTCACCAAACGTGGCCGCTAAGTCCATCCAGATCGCAACAGAGCTACAATAGCCCATGTACTTGAGCTTGAGTTCTCTAGACAGGTTATCTGATATTAACTTGTCAGTAAAATCCTCATATGCCACCCATCTGTCATAGTACACTTTCTCACATCTAGAGACTTTATGGTAACGTGGGGCAAGTGGCATCATAGTAAGAACAAACATGTGTTGTTTAGTCAGGAGGATATACTCAATGCAGTATCTCCATTCATGGAAGTTTGGACCAGTTAGAGGGTTGAGAGCAAGTATATGATCGACAGTAGACATAGACATATCTGAAACAATAAAGAATCTTAAATAAGAACATACATGTTGAACTTCAAAAACAAATGCATTGAAAACATTTTAATAAATTAAATACAAATGTTTTCCACTAATTGCCCAAGAGTTCCCACCGCAAGCTACACTCGTAGACGTTTACGATGTCACCCTCAACCAGAACTGCTGGTTTTAAGCCTCAATCCATTTAATTTCACTACCATGTCAGGAAGCTTTTGACACTAGAAATTAATAATTAGTGAAAACCTTAGACCAAGCCATCTCTCAAGAACATGGATGCAATTCTTGCATTATATTCTAAGATGCTTCTAAGCAATTAACCACAAATTTAACTCTGGCCAAAAGAGACAGTTTAGCATGGCACGTAACCATACCGCACAGCCCTTAAAGATTTTGTTATCTACAATTTAAATCAATCCTAGAATACTTGTGAAAGAGATCTACGCAAGCTACACTCGTAGACGTTTACGCAAAGCCCTCCCACTATTCACATGATTTAAATTGTTTGTCTAGAAATCCCAACAACCGTACCCATGCACCTCTAGGAACTAGCAAGCTACACTCGTAGACGTTTACTAGAACGAGAGATACACTTACAGCCTAGGACCGCTTTGTGGAGGTCTATTGATTTTAATTAAAAAATCCGCTTAGTATTTTTCTTTTAAAAGGTTTCTTTATGCGCACACATAATTTCTTTGTCATTATATTTTCAAAATTTTTGCATGTAATAATACAAGTCCAAAAATTCCCAAAATATAATCCAACAAGAAATTAATCACATAAGCATGCTTGAAAGCTGTAAATAATAAAAGCTTTAAAACATGATTTTCCTATTATCAACACATGCTTAATTGTGCACATAAATAAATCACATATCATACGAGGACAATTAAGGCAAACAAAAATTCCTCGTGGCCCCACAAAATAGAAAAATAAATTATGTCTATTACAATTTGAAATTTCACTTTAATTTGGATAATTTCAAATCTTTTCAAATCTTCCATATCTTCAAGGGCCTCCAAATCTGGATACACCAAATCTTCTGGGATTTAGGCCTTTGTGATGTGATGATTTACCCTAACCCAAGTGCAAACCCTAGGGTTTGCACAGGATTGTACAAACCACCAAAACACGAGCCACCGCAACGGGACAGCACCAGCCGATGACAGCGGCGGCTGCCGCCAACCGCCGCCGAGCCCAGCGCCGTCGCGCGCGCCCCGCGCACTGCTGCCGTGGCCATGCGCCCGCGCGCCCGTGCCCGTGCTGTGCCGCCGTCCTGCGCGCAGGCTGCACGCGCTGCTAGCGCGCTGGCCGTGCGTGCCTTCCGCACCGCCTGCGCCTGCCGTCGTCTCCGTCGGCCCTGCGTCGACTTCGTCTTCGTTCTTTGACTTCGACCCGTCCAATTACATAATTTGAAAAATACAGAACAATCTATTCTATTACAATTTTCAAATCTACACTAATCACAGATTTTCTCGTGATTTTACAAAATTAATTCAGCCCTACACGGATAAACCACCGCGGGCTGAATTACACAAGGTTGCCACGAGGAACAAAAAACCATCCATAATAAACAATAAATCCATACATGCATATTGAATTTAATTATGAACAACAGAGCCATAAATCAGAAACCTGGCTCTGATACCAATTGTAGGGTTTTCACGTGATCCGAATCACCAAAACCAAACTGAACCGGATCGATTTTTGGATATTGCACATAATCTAAATTCACAAAACCCTAGCATGCTCCTATGAATTTAATATTCAGATTTGAGGATTGAGAGATTACCGTAAATCCGTCGAGTCTGAACCGATCTTTTGTGTTTGAATTTCCAACTTGAATTCAACAACGCAATCCGATTTTATTTGCGGAATCAGAAATTAGAAATCTAGTTTCTAAGATAAAATTGAAATAAAGAAAACGGAAAAAGAAATCTGTTGTTCTCCAGATTAGATCTTCAGATTTGTATCCCAATGCTGTTCATATCTACTACTGGTGAGGACTCCAGAGATTTGTGGCTTGAGCAGGACCAGAATCAAAATTCTCCTCCTCTCTCCCTTGAAATCGGCGCCCCTCTCTCACTCTCTAGATCTAGGGTTTTTCAAATTGTGTTATGAAGTGGCTTAGGTTTCAGAGAGTGAGAGGTCTATTTATAGGCCTAGGGTTATAAACCCTATTGGGCTCCTGGGCTCAATTCAGCATATATATTTGGGCCAGACCTGGGACCTAATGCAAATAATAAAGTGGGCCTATTAATTAATTCCCATGTCCACAACCCAGGACATAATTAATTAATTAATATTAATTCTTTTTCACCACATAATTAATACTGACCTACCCCTTTATTACCACGTTATGAGACAGGCTGCATTAATTGAGAATCCCGATATTTAAGGTTACCGGACATCCATTAATTAATCGGAGCCTTTGACGAGCTCTAACTACAATTAATTAATATCATATTATTCCTGAGTAGTACCACTCAAACCTTATCACTCGTGCCTGAAATTAATCAGCCTGCAGGACTTTGGCACGATGAATGTTATTGAGCTCCTCAGGGAATATCCCCATCCTATTACTCGGATATGGTTACCTAAACCAAGTCTCAGGCGGTACTACACGAACTGCTGTTACCCAAGATGCGGATATACGAGCACGTTACTTAGGCTTTCCACCATGGCTAGTCAAACCAACAAACAACCTGTGCAAACCCCTGAACCTTCGTTAGGGTTTGGACTCAATCAAGATAACAAGATCTTGTATTCGCTGATGTCAGACAGACGAATATATCTCACTGCGGTCCATCAATACGCTACCTCTGCATACCAACATGTCAAGTAACCAAGACAGACTACTTATTCCGACAATGCCACAGCCATCCGGACAGACGTATCCTCGTACGTTGTCTCGGTTGTGATCAGGTATATGTCTCACTAGGTCAAGTGATCATACTGTCTTCTGCGATCTACAACATGTCGTATGATCGTCCTTATTGGTGAGACAAGAAGATACCATTGTTCATACATGTACGATTGTTAACATATAGGAGAAATAAACCATTGTATACTCATTATAATAAATTCTTTCAGTATACAAAACCCATCAATTTATAGGTGAGACACCAGAAATAGCCGGTAGAGACATTAGAAAGGATGTCCAACTGAAAAGTTGCTTGTCGTTCGGCTTTTTCGGCTACAACGTTCTGCTTTTCTGAGCAGTTTGTACTTGTTGTGTCAGACATCGAATAACGTTGTACGCCAGTCACAGCTGAGTATTTGTCTGTCTTTTATCATTGACTTCTTTGAAATTCTCCTGCGACTTGTTCGACATCTTGTCATGCACGCATTCCTTGACGCATAACTGTCGAGGTCTGAAACGGCGACTTCCTCTCAACAGTTTCTATGTGAAGACGGTGTCCACAGTTTTGTGACCTTGCTCTGCTCATCTTCAACTTCTAGATACGACAATTATCTTGTCTGAATGGCATCTTTTCAAAATTGTTCCACAGTTTTGTTGACTTCCTTCTTCCTAGACTATTACAACTCGATTATCCTATACAAGGATTACATGAGGTAATAACTCTAAGACCTAGACTTTGGTATATAGTTTTGACACATCAAAACTTAAAATTAAGGTAGGATTACTATATCAATACCTAACAGTAGTGAAGAAAAAGTGCACATCCAAGAGCCCCCATCAGAGAAAGTGGAAAAACAGATGATGAAGGACAAGTGAAGAAAAGAGGAAGGCATGATCTCTTTTATGGATCAACTGTTCAGGTTACTGTCATGGTAGTAGACACAACACTAACCAATTCTTGATGTTGCAAAGGATGCCGAACAAGTGCCTGTCGAGCCAGCCTCCAAACTAATATAGAGAAAGGTAGAGTTCTCTATAGAAGAAAATGAAGCATGGAAGAAAAGGCGAAATTAGAGCAGAAAGAATTTGACAAGGCTAAGCTGAAAATGCTTCTCTAGCAAAGGGATGCAAAATACGAGCAAGTCAAAGCTATCTATGATGAGCGCAATGCCAAGATGAAGGATGGTGATCAACCTAAACTCATTACAAAGAAGGATGTTGAGAAGGCGCGGATCGCCAAAGGCAATAGTCAGGTCTGTGATACCGAAGAAAGGATTTTAAATCTAGATGCTATGTCTGATGCATAATTTGATAAAATGCAAAGAAAAGGAGCATTCAGGGATTTGCAAGATGTGATGCCAAGAGGATCAGGCAGACCGATGATCAAGCAGACTCCTGCACAAGAAGAAAGGAGTTTTGCCTCTCTGACTGTTCAGCACGTCATTGCGCATTAGGGAAGTGATGGTGCTGATATTAACACTGGAAATGTTATTCGATAGGTGACTGTGATAGAAGGTAGCAGTGCTGTGAAGAAGAGTGTGGAACAAACTGCCGTGCAAGGTCGTAGCAGGTCTATAATTGAGAAGGTGATTAAGGACAAACAACTGGCTGCGCAAGGAGGAAGACATGTTTTTATGATTTTAGCAGAATGATATTTGGTGCAGGAGGACAGCCAAACCCCAACAGAAAGAGAAGGCGACAAGGTAGCAGAGAGGTAGAATGTTGATCTTGATATTATAATCAATGAGGGTACAGTAACTATTGACATAGTTGAACAGACGACTGGCAAACCATCCAAACCAACAGCAGAGAGGGAAGCTGATGTGAGAGAATTTGGTGAGTAAGAAGCTACTAACTCACTTGATGTTGAGACCCGAGCGAGATTGCAGGTCAACCTCACTACAAGCATAAGAGCACACAATGAGCTGTGCCTACGGGATCTGGGATGGAAGCTAGGAGCTGAAACTCCCTTCGTGCTGAACAAGACCATTGAAATGTTGTGGCAAAGGCGTATTCCGATTCCTACCTCTCCTGAAGTCTAAGGTATCTCATTCAGTGATATTCCAAGTGATGACGATGTGGAGATGAAAAGAAGTGCAGAAGCTGTCCAAGGGGTCTTGATGCTTGCTAAAATTGTATCTGTCATCAAAGCAGAGATGTTGCGAGTGCCCATCGAATGAAAACCTGACATGAGGTTTAGAGCAAAGAGAATTTCCAAAAGGTGCCCTCACGTCACTGTGAAGGACGAGAAGAACGACGACCTCATCTCGTAGGGAAAATAAATTTGTGTTTTCATTGAAGCACAAGTTGCTGATGAACTTAAGACCATATCAGCTGCTGAATTCTTGGAAGGGCCTTACGATATTGAATGGTTGAAGATAGAGTTCCAAAGATCGATATTCTACGACTACGCCACCCACAAACTTCATTATGAAGACCACGCAATCATGATGGCAAGGATATGCCTAAGCTAATGGAGAAGTGAAGAAGAATGGGTAGATGGTTGGATGGATCAGACATCCAAGCGGCAGTACTCCAAGAAGCAAGTAGTTGCCAGACTGCAGAAGATCAAGGCTCACCGAGCAATCACAGGAGATCGCTCACTACCTGCCTCTGAGTATGCCATTGTTCATTCACCTCCATTCACACAAGAGTTTAAATCCCCAGCAACAAGACAACATATGACTGCAGCTCCAGAGTTGCAAGCAATACTAGCAGAAGAGAAACCAGCACGGAAGAGAGTAGAGGATCACCGAAAGATGATGGAGTTTAGGAAGGAGATACTAGCTACATTGGTCAATATCTCATCTCGGGTGGATAGCTTCAGGCCTTCCACTCAAGTCGCTGCTGAAGAAGAACATGTTCAGGAAGATGAACCCATTACAACAAAAAAATGTCGATCTGATTGCTAATCCATATCCGGCAATGACTACCACTGCTGACATCCCTACCACTTCCAATCAAATGGTGTTGTTCGAGGAACCCCCATTCATAACAGTTGAGTCATTTAGCTCCAATACTTATAACGGGGACCTCCAGTGATTCATCCATGCCGAGGTAGAAAGAAACAATGGAGAGCAGATTGTGTTGATTGTGCAAGCTGAAGTGCGAAGCCAAGTGGTCGAGGCAAAGGATGAACTTCACCAAACTCTGTAGGACAACTTTGAGACCTTCTCCACCAACCTTTTGGCTGTGATCAAAGAGGGGGAATAGAAGAGATTCGCAGCTGAAGTAGAGCGGCAGAAAGAAGAGGAAGAGAGAATTCGGTGCCTCGAACCACGCAGAAAATTGGAGGAAGACTTTAGAAGACAATAAGAAGAAGAAGAGAAGGAGGAACGGAGAAAGAAAGAACAAAAGGAGAGAATCAGAAAATAAGAGCGAGAAGAAATGGGGGACAACTTCAAGAGAGTAACACCCAATACTCTCAGAAAGCTATATAGACTCACCGGCTCCTCAAGTGCCAAAGATGCTGATTCGGACTACTCAACAACCAAAATGTAATCTTTCCATATCTCATAAGTTTTCCGATACATTTTTTCAATTTGGGTAAATGTTTCTTGTACTTTACTGCTAGACTTTTTAAAGGAGACTAACCCAGGTTAAAGATAACATCTCATTGTCCAACAATGAAGTAATTGCTACAGCTGAACTTACAAATTCAGTGTAATCAGCAAAACTTCATGGATTGTTGGATGTGTGTGAGATATTCCTCCATGTTGCTCTATATTTGTGTGTGAATATGCTATATGCTTATCGGATTGATGATTCGAAAGCCATTTACTTGTAAAAAATTCTTTTATTCGAGCAATACCCTTGATATTTTGAGGGGGAACATTTTTAAATCATACTGAGTCTAAGGGAGTTGATATGCTTAGAATAGAATTGTTGGGAATACTTTGTAATCTCGATAATCAACTTTTTCGTGATCAGTTAATCAGAATTGAGGCTTTGATCGCACCAAAAAGGGGGAAACTGTTAGGAATAGTGTTAGAAATATTATAACGCCTTGATCTCAATTATATGTATTTTGGTTTTGGTGCATCAAAGTTTAGTTAAACTAGTTTCTAGCACCTTAGAATCGTGTCAAATTGTAAAAGTCCTGTATAGGATACATTTACTTGAGTTGTAATAGAACTAAAAGAAAGCATCAAAGAATGCTTAAGGAGTCAGCATATAAGAAGATTGCTAAAGATGCTTGCAGAACCTGAAAGGCTAGCAAACACGTGAAGAATGCTGGAAGCGCTTAAAGCAACGCTGAAGGAACGAAGCAAGCACGTTGTTGAATGTCAGCATGACTGTTGAGATATCAGCAGACTATCAACTGCCAGCAAACGCATAACACCAATCAACACTCAATACAAAATCGTGAATCAGAAGGATCCAAATCACAAGGAAACCCGTCAAATCAGAGAGAATGATGATCAATAGATAAAAGGAAGGTTTCTAGATCCAAACTGAAAGATCCGATCTGACATAGACGGCTAACATAATGAGAACACCAATCAAAGACGAAGGAGACCTAAAATGTCTCTGTGCTTCGCAGAAAAAGAAGGACGGAGATTGGCGAGCAGACACTCTGTGTCTAACGGATAAGATTAAAATAGCTATTTGACTCTTAACGATTACTTTAAAGAAGGTCGAGACATCTATATGCAGCAATCTGAGGATTATGTGCACAAGGCGAAGAGCATCTTGTCTGGAAGCTTAAGAAGTCCTTGTACGGACTTAAGAAAGCTGAAAGGTCGTGGAACTTACGTTTGAACGATGTGGCTAAATCCTATGGAGTTTCACAGTTGGAAAACAAAATTTGTGTATACCGAATTTGTGTAATTTGGTGCGTGGTTTTCCTTGCACTATATGTGGACGACATACTTCTATTTAGGAGAAGCTAGGTACATCTTTGGGATTAAAGTCTTATGGGATCGTAAAAAAAGGATGATGAGCTTATCCTAGATATCCTATGTGGACTCTGTGACAGGACGTTCCAGCACGCAACTCGCCAAGAAAAGTGTATTACCTTTCAGAATATGGCGTATATCTTTTGAAAGGACAATGTCCTGAGACACAAAAGGGGAAAGATGAGTTGAGCCTTGTACCATACGCATCTGCAATGGGTAGCCTCATGAATATTATGTTGAGTACCAGGCGTGATATTTGTTGTGTTGTTGGCACGAAAGCGAGATATCAATCTAACCCAGGACAAGCGCATGGATTGCGGTAAAGCACATCCATAAGTATTTAAAAAGAACTAATAGTTACTGTCTAGTTTATCAAAGTGAGGATTTGTGCCCTGTAGGTTACACAGATTCAAATTTCTAAGGGGACCGAGATGAGAAGAAATCGACCTCAGGCTATATGTTTACCTTGGGAGGTGGAGCTGTATCTTGGAGGGGCGTAAGGTAGAAATGCATTGCGTGTTCCACTATGGAGGCATAATATGTCGCTGCTTCCGAAGCTTTGAGAGAAGCAATATGGCTCTGGAATTACCTTATAGAGTTGGTTGTGATTACAGGTTTGCCTAAGAGTATCACAATTCATTGTAATAATACTGGTGCAGTGGCAAACTCGAAAGAACCAAAGACTCACAAGGCGAGCAAACTCATAGAGAGAAAGTACCACATCATATGAGAGATCATATCGAGGGGCGATGTGCAGATCAAGAATATTGACACTAGAGATAACCTAGCCGATCCATTTACAATGTGCTTACCACAGAAGGTTTACGAAAGACATATTCGTGGGCAAGGTTTGAGGTGGATGCTTACCACAAACAATGGTTGATGTAATAGATTGCCAAGATAGAAGCATTGTATACTCTGGATGGTTGTTGTAATGTTTTGAATATAAGTGGGAGATTGTTGGGTTTTTTATAAAGAAAACATTTATTACGATGAGTATACATTCAACTTTATTTCCTAACTATTAAACAAACATACATGCGAGTAATGATGGATTTATATATTGAAAGCATTATGATTGTTATATTATGCACAAGGTCGATTGGTTAATATACTGGGAATCATAAATGTTGTATGTTCATCTCCTGTCTGAAATAACAAACATGTGTCGCAAACGTAATTATCCTCTTATCTCGTTGATAGGGAGATCATACGGTGTATAGTAGATCACGGAAGATTGTATGGATCGTTTGACCCAAGCGAGATATAAATAGTTATCACAGCTGAGACAGTTCTAGGATAAACTGTCGCTGTAGGCTGCAGCATACGTGGTAATAAGCATCTTATCTTGGATGGCTTGGTATGCTGGTGTGGGGCACACATTGATATGGACCTAAGTTGAGATCTATTCTTTTATCTGACATTAAAAGAATCTAGATCTCTATGGCTTGATGAGATCCTAAGCCAATATGAAGGTAAAGAAGTATGCACAGATTGTGTATCACTTTGAATTGCAGTGAAAGGCTCTAGTTGAGCTTGTATATTTGTATCTTGGGTGGTAGCAGTTTGAATAGGACTACCTGGTACTGGAACTAGGTAACAACATCCAGTATAGGATGGTGACATTCCCTGAGCAGCTCAAAAGGTTTGTTATGCTAAAGTCCTGCAAGCTGATTAAGTTCAAGCATAAGTGAAAAGGTTTGAGTGGATTGACTCAAGAATATAAGATGTTAATTAATTAAATAGCCTGTCAGAGCTTAAATTAATTAATGAATGTCTTTAACCTTAAATGTGGGGATAAACCGAGCCCATGCAAACCGTACCTCAAAACGTGGTAGCAAATAGGTAGGACAGTATTGATTCTCTAGTGGAATGAAGCAATATTAATTAATTAATTATATTCTGGGTTGAATATGGGAATTAATTAATTGACAAACCTTATTTGCTATTCGCATTCTGGTCCCTAGTCTAGCCCATGAAAACTAAGGCCCTATAGAAGCCCAGTATTTTCCTATAAATATGCCTTAGTTTCTCAGATCACAAGACAACACAAGATCATATGTTGCACACAGTAAACAAGTATTTTGGGAGCTGTGGTGATCGACTAAAGATCTGAGAAATGAGGAGGAAATCCTGCTTCTCAACCGGGCAAGGAATTCAAAGGGAATCTTCACCAGATATTCGGATTGGAGTTGGGATACAGATCAGAAGATCAGATCAGGAGGATCTTCTTTCTTCTCCCCCTCTTGTTTATTTTCGAAAATTATTAATTAATTTTCATAGATTTAATTCCTCAATATGTTAGGATTAAATTTTTGTGCGTGGGAAAAAGGATTGAGGATAAAATCTCTACGCACTCGTCCTTCAGATTTCTAAAATCCAGGTATTCCGCATAAAACCCCTTATGCATAATCAATAGGAGCATGCTAGGAATAATCATAGGCATAGCAATTTATTTTTTATATTCCAATTATCGATCTTGGCAAACGGACTTCGTGATTCAGTTCACGAATCCCTTCAAGAAATAATGGTATCCTCTTTTCTCACCGATGGGGACGATCATACGGTGTGTCGTAGATCGCAGAAGACGGTATGATAACCTAACCTAGTGAGATATAAATATTATCACAGCTGAGACAGCATTGAGGATAAGTCTATTGCTATAGGTTGCGGCATAGTCGGAAAGAAGTGATATGTCTTGATCACTTGATATGCTGGTACGTGCGGTTGCGTATTGATTGGATAATAGTGAGATGTATTCTTCTATCTGACATCAGAGAATACAAGATCTTGATCTTGATTTAGTCCCAACCCTAGCAAAGGTTGATGGGTATGCACGGGTTGACTATTGCATTTACTGGCCATGGTGGAGAGTCTGAGTAACGTGCTTGTATACCCGCATCTTGGGTAACTGTAGTTCATGTATTACTCTCTGAGATTGGAGTTAGGTTACCATATCCGAGTTATAGAATGGGAACATTCTCTGTCGAGCTCAATAATGTTCATAGTGTAATAGCCCTGCAGGCTATTTAAGTTCAAGCATGAGTGATAAGGTTTGAGCGATACTGCTTAGGAAAATAAGTAACTAATTAATTTTTGAAGCTTGTCAGAAACTCCAATTAATCAATGAATGTCGAGTAACCTTAAATATGCATAATCTAAAGTGAATGCAGTCCGTTCTCATAACATGGTAATTAAAGGGTAGGTCAGTATTAATTTTGTGGTGAAAAAAAATTAACATTAATTAATTAATTTTGTCCTGGGTTGTGGATATGGGAATTAATTAATTCTTAGGTCCCAGGTCTAGCCCAAATAAATATGCAGAAAAGGAGCCCAGTAGCCCATTAGGGTTTCAACCCTAGATCTATAAATAAATGGCACTCTCTCAAATCATAGCAGTTGAAAAGTACAAAAAACTCTAGAGAGAGAGTGGGATACAGATCAGAAGATCAGATCAGGAGGATTTTTCTTCTCCCTCTCTCCTTGTTTTTCGAAAATAATTGATTTATTTTCATAAGATTTATTTCCTCAATTTGTTAGGAATTAAATCTTTGTGCGTGGGAAAGATCAAGAGGAATCTCCGCGCACTCGTTCTTCAGGGTTTCGCAATCCAGGTATTCCGCATAAACCCCCTTATGCATATTCAATAGGAGCATGCTAGGATTAATCATAGGCATAGCAATTTATTTTTGATATTCCAATTAACGATCCTTGGCAAACGAACTTCGTGATTCAGTTCACGAATCCCTTCAATTGGTATCAGAGCCAGGTTGCGATTAATTGGCTCTATCGGAAAAATAATATTGCCTATGAATAACATGATAATTATTATTGAATGTATGCATGAGTTTTGGATTGTATGATTTTTCGTCCTCGTGGTTCTCTGGTTAATCCGCCCTTTTATATGGATTCATTTTTCACCCACAAGATAAATTCGTGGTTAGATTTAGTTTTTTAGATTGTAATTAGGATTATTTATGTAATCTTTTATTTCAAAAATTAAATATTTAAAATGAAGAACGAAGAACGTGAAGAACACGAAGAACGAAGGGCCGCACAACGCATGACATCGCCGGCACGGCAGCACGGCCGTGCACGGCATGGCACTGCGGATGGCGCGCGGCGAGGCCACCGCGCGTGCACGCAGGCGAGGACTGCATGGCCCATGGCCGGCCAGGGCCAGGGTGCGGCGGCTCCGTGCGAGGTCGACGGCACGCGGCCAGGGCGCGCGGGCGCGCACAGCAGACTTGTGCGACCCTGCGCGCACGCAGGTGACGCATCTCCCCTCTTTCGGTCGATGTCGGCAGGCGGAGCAGGTGGTGGCGGAGGTGGCTCGGGACCGTCAACGCGGGCTGGGGCGGCGACGGGCTGGGCGCGCGAGCCGGACCTGGAAAAACACTAGGGTTTTTTCGCGTGGTTCGCGCAAGCTTCTGATCCCATTCTTGTGCGATTCCAGTGAGTCACGGAGGCCGATGGTGGAGAAGAAAGGTGAACGGCGGTTTGGGCAACGGTTGGGGCTAGCCAGGGCGGCGGCATGCAAAACGGGCAACGACCGGAGGAGGCGGTATCGCGGGCTGCAACCATGCACGTATGTGCATGGATATTGCGCATGCAGGGAGCCCTCACGGCGGCGGCGAGTCGCCGGCGGCGGTGGTTCGCCGGTGGTGGCTCGTCGGGCTAAGTTCTCGTGGGCTATTGGGCTTGCAATGTGTGCCTAGGCCTGTGATCTGGTTAACTGGCCCAGTTGTCCAATTTTCTGATGGATCAAATCTTGGAGGCCCAGATTCAGAAAATAAATTCAGATCACAGTACAAGTAGTGGGAGCCCAGTCGAAGATCTGTATAATTAATTTCAACTTGTAATAGTTAGAATTAATTTTATTTCATATCATGGGGCCACGAGGACATTTTTTATTTGTTTTATTATTTGTCTTCTCATGATATATGTGTTTAATTTAATTGCACAACATATAAGCATGTTGTAGATAATAGGAGCACGTTTACTGCTTTTATTTACAGCTTTAAAGCATGTTATGTGATTTATTTTGTGTGATTAATTATAACTATAAATTCGGGGTTCATGCTATGCATGATAGAATTTTAGCAATGTTATAATTATGGCTACATAAAATAATATGTGCAATTGAACCTTATGAACTAAAAATTACTAAGCTAATAATTTATTAAGACCTCCACAGAGCGATCCTTTATTGGAAGTGGGTAATTTATTAGGTAAACGTCTACATGTGTAGCTTACTTAATTTATTATTCATAAGTTCTAATAGATAGGATTTCTTAAAACAAACATTTATTTCATGTGAGAAGTGGGAGTTCATGCGTAAACATCTACATGTGTAGCTTGCGTATTGAATTTTCATAAGTTCTCTAGGGATTGAATTAAATGAGACAGCATTATTATAGGGATCGGGTGTGTTCTAATAGATCCTTATATGGGAGGGTTGGCTTTGGTGGTAAGCTAGCTTAGATGTTATCCAGAGTATAACTCATTTGTGATGTCCCTGCTCAGTAGGATAATATGGTCTTAAGTTAGTCTCCAATCATTAATTCAATTTGTCTAAGGAACCCGGGCATGGATTGGAATTAAAGGACTGGAATTGAAAGATGCAGTCTGGTTAAGTGTTTTGTTTTAAACGTCCACATGTGTGGCTTGCAATAGTAATATGAAGGCAAATTGGAGGAAACATTAATATTGCTTTATCATAAGGTTTCAATATTTAATTGTTTCAATAGTTTGTGACTATGTTTTAATTTCTGCTTTAATTTATTGTTTTCAGACATGTCTTTACCGAATGTAATCAATATCTTAACACAAAACAAATTAACCGGTCCCAATTTCCAGGAATGGAAATGCAACTTGGATTACATCCTTGTCGCAGAGGAACACAAGTTTGTCCTTGATAAGCCTCGTTCAGCTGCTCCCACTAATGCATCGACTGATGAGGAAATGAGCTACTATAACAAGTGGCTCAAGTCAAAAAATATAGTGAAATGTTATATGATGGCTACTATGTCCAAGGTACTTGCACAACAGCATCATTCATATGATAATGCTAGTGACATAATCGACAGCCTCACAGCGACCTATGGTGAGTAAGACCGAGCAGTCAGATTCAATCTCATAAGGGAAATCGTGGGAATGAAAATGGCAGAAGGTAGCTCGGTCAGAGAGCACGTGGTCAGCATGACTCACCTCATGGATGAGCTCACGCTGCACGGAGGTGGTATCGATGCGGAAGTGCAGGTTGATATCATCCTCAACTCTCTGCCAAAGTCCTATGAGAACTTTAGACTGAATGTTGTCATGAACAAGAAAGAGTACACTCTTAACGAGCTACTCAATGACTTGATGGCAGCGGAATCAGTAATGCAGCCAGAAAAAGTTGCTTTGGCTACTTCTAGCAATCGTCCTGTAGCGCTGGTTGGCAAGAGGCGCAAAGGAATGTTTAAGATGAAAGCCAAAGGTACAACTTCTGGTAGAAAGTAAAAAAGGACACCGGACGTGCCTGCTAAAAGGGACAAGTGTTTCAGGAGTGGCAAGGCTGGTCACTGGAAGAAAGATTATCAAGTCAGGAAAACTGGACAAGGTGCGTCATGTGCATTTATAACGGAAACATGTTTAGCAACGGTTTCTACCCATTCTTGGGTAGTGGATACTGGAGCTACTGACCATGTTTGTTATCCTTTGCAGGGGTTCAGGCCGACAAGGAAGCTAAGCATGACGAGATTACCATCTCAATGGGCAGCGGAGAGCGAGTCTCAGCAGTAGCCATTGGAGATTTTACTTTATGCTTTGAAAACAATGTTTTGATTTTGAGAGATGTTTCATATGTGCCGGTTTTTCGGCGTAACTTAATTTCAGTTTCCAAGTTACTTTGTGATGGATATTCAGTTATTTTTTATAGTGGAGTTTCTATCATTGGTAATAACGATGTTATCTGTCATGGCAAACTGATTTACTCTCTCTATATCGTTGATTGTATGCATAAATCTTCCGTGAATGTTGCAAACTCATCCAATAATAATAATCATTTAAAGAGAAAGTTTTCTTCCGATGAGGATCAAACATATCTCTGGCACTTGAGACTAGGTCACATCAATCTAAAGAGGATTAAAAGATTAGCATGCGATGGGCTCTTGGATTCTTTTCAAGTGGTACCGCATCAAATCTGTGAGTCCTATATAGTGGGAAAGATGACGACCAGGCCTTTTAAGGAAAGTCAGTCTCGAGCAGAGAATGTGTTGGAATTGATCCACTCTGACTTATGTGGACCAATGTCCACGCAAGCTCATGGAGGTTATGAGTACTTCGCCACATTGACGATTACTCAAGATTCGGATATGTCTATTTTCTTCGCCATAAGTCTGAATGCTTTGAGAAATTCAAAGAGTTTAGGACTGAGGTAGAAAAGAAGCTAGGAAAGACTATGATGACACTACGATCCGGTCGTGGTGGTGAATACCTCAGTAACGAGTTCTTGCAGTACTTGTCAAATAACGGGATCACATCCCAGTGGACTGCAACGAGAACCCCTCAGCAAAATTATGTAGCGGAAAGAAGAAATAGAACTCTCTTGGAAATGGTCAGGTCGATGATGAGTTATGCAAGCTTTCCTATTTCATTTTGAGGATATGCCTTGGAGACAGCGGCCTACTTGCTTAACCTAGTACCTTCTAAATCAGTTCCCAAAACACCTCTGGAACTCTGGTATGGGCGAAAGTCAAGTTTGAACAAATATGTGCTGACAAAGGAACTTGATAAGTTAGAAAGTAGGTGTAAGTTGATGTTGTTTGTAGGATATCCCAGGCAAACGAAAGGTGGTTATTTCTATTGTCCCGAGAATCAGAAAGTCGTTGTCAGTACCAACGCGAGATTCATGGAGGACGAATATGTAAGAAACCACAGATCCAAGAGTGAAATTATCCTCCACGAGCTTGAGGACAAGGAAGCAATTCCATAAGGAAAACCCAATGTAATGGTAAATCCACCTACAACAAGTGAGGCTATACCAACACTACCACTAATGCAAGGTTTGGGACCAACGCGTACTGTGCCAACTACTGACACGGTTCAGATGCCTCGTCGCAGTGGGAGGGTTATCCACCAACCCGAAAGGTACATGTTCGTGGGAGAGTCTTCTGACTTGATCCTGGAAAAAGGACTGGATGATACCGATCCCTGGACATATGACGAGGCAGTATCTGATAAAGATGAGGACAAATGGCTGATCGCCCTGGATTCGGAAATAGAATCGATTACGGCTATGGATGTATACCAAAAAAACTGGTTTGCCAGATGGCTGTCGAGCCATAGGGTGCAAATGGGTATACAAAAGAAAGAAAGGAGCGAATGGTGAAATTACAGCTTTCAAAGCAAGGCTGGTGGCGAAGGGTTATAGTCAGAAAGAAGGTGTAGACTATGACGAGACCTTCTCACCGGTAGCCATGCTTAATTCCATTCGTATACACCTAGCCATAGCAGCATATAAGGACCTAGAAATCTGGCAGATGGATGTCAAAACCGCAATTCTAAACGGGTACTTTGAAGAAGGTAGGGACATCTATATGCAACAGCCAGAAGGTTATGTGCAGAAGGGCGAAGAACATTTGGTCTGGAAGCTAAGGAAGTCACTGTATGGACTTAAACAGGCATCACGGTCATGGAATCTGCGTTTTGATGAAGTGATTAAATCCTATGAACTTTCACAATGCTCAAATGAGAGTTGCGTGTACCGTCAATGTGTCAGCGGAAGCGTGGTGTTCCTTGCACTTTATGTTGATGATATTCTCCTATTTGGCGACAATGTGGAAGTATTGTCGGGCATAAAGGGGTGGTTATCCGAGCAGTTTCATATGAAGGACCTTGGGGAGGCAAGATACATCCTAGGGGTAAAAGTATTGCGGGAGCGCAATAAGAGGATGTTGACCTTGTCTCAAGGATCATATGTGGATACTGTGATTGCCCGTTTCAGGATGCAAACTGCCAAGAAAGGTCTGTTACCCTTCAGACATGGCATATATCTTTCCAAGGATCAGTGTCCGGTGACACAAAGGGAGAAAGATGAAATGAGGAATGTACCGTATGCATCGGCCGTGGGGAGCCTCATGTATGCAATGCTATGTACGAGGCCAGATATCTGCATTGATGTAGGCATGGTAGCGAGATACCAGTCTAACCCTGGACAGGCGCATTGGACTGCGGTAAATCACATACTCAAATACCTGAAAAGGACTAGAGACTATAGTCTCGTCTATCAGTGTGAGGAGTTGTGCCCTGTAGATTATACTGATTCGGATTTCTAGGCAGACCGAGACGAAAAGAAGTCCACCTCTGGCTATATGTTAACATTGGGAGGTGGGGCCATATCATGGAGGAGTGCAAAGCAGAAGTGCATTGCGGACTCCACCATGGAAGCAGAATATGTGGCAGCTTCTGAAGCTTTGAAAGAAGCAGTATGGTTTCGAAACTTCCTTCTGGAGTTGGACGTGATTCCTAAGCTGCCCAAGACAATCACGATATATTGTGATAATTCGGGAGCTGTGGCTAATTCAAAGGAACCACGAACTCATAGAGCAACAAAACACATTGAAAGGAAGTACCATATTATACGAGAAATCGTAGCAAGGGGTGATGTGCTACTAGAGAAGATTGATACAAGAAATAATCTAGCGGATCCATTCACAAAGACTCTACCTCAGAAGGTATACGAGATGCATGTACGTAACCTTGGGCTGAGGGCATGATAGCGTATTTTGCAACACGCTATTCTGCAAGTGTACAGACCACTGCAGAGGGCAAGTAATAATTTATCGATCTCGAAGATTGCAGGCTCGAATTCTAATCAAGCACTAAAACATAGATACCTTACTACTATCTAGACACATCGGTAGAAAAGTTTGTTTATTTAAAGTAGGCAGTTTGAAAAGTAATTAATTAAAAAGACAATTAAAAAGATCGAGTAAAGAAAATATGAGAAACTAGGATTCCAGGGTAATCAACTTTGAAGAACAATCAAACAATCATTTATATAATTCAATTCCAATTTAATTTCTAAAAACATGAGTTAATCTCAATTATGTTATCAGGTGATCCTCTCATACTCTAAACCATAACTTGGAAATAAAAGACCTAGTGACTCCTTTACTCTTGGTAATTGACCTATCAAATTTAATTATTCTTCGTCTTAATCAATAACCTAGACCTCTTGGTTCAAAAATTACCAATTCAAATTACAATCGCCGTTCATGTAGTTAGGTCGCCATCCATGTGCCATAGCAGAATTCCAGAAATTGCATGATCGGCGACCTAAAAGCATGAACGGCGATCGCCATTCATGTAATTAGGTCGCCGTTCATGCGTCAAAAGGAAAAATGAGAATTTACGTGATTGGCGGCCCAAATGCATGATCGGCGACCGCCGATCATGTAATTTGGGTCGCCGTTCACGTCGCGACTGGGTTTTTGAAGCTTTTTCGTCGATCTCTTCTCACTTTTTCACCTTCCTAGTGCAACGACACATCAACTAACTTCATGGTGCTCGATCATATCTTGAAAACAACTCACTTGTGCATGAAATCTGCATAAACAACCAGAAACAACCCAAACGTAATAATTCTTCAAAGAATATGAATAATGCATGAGAACACCACGTAATGATCTAATCTAAGGTCAAAAGTGAGCAGATTCATATCAGTAAAATGCACAAAACAAGTGTTTATCAGGGTAAAGCTATCAACGTAGAATGTTTGATGTAATAGCTAGATTAGTTTAGAAACATTATACTCTGGAAAGCACCTGTATAATGCTTTGAGTATAAGTGGGAGATTGATGGATTTATAAACTGAAAGCATTATGATTGGTATATTATGTACAAGGTCGATTGGTTAATATACTGGGAATCATAAATGTTGTATGTTCATCTCTTGTTTGAATTAACAAACATGTGTCGCAAACGCAATTATCCTCTTATCTCATCGATAGGGAGATCATACGGTATGTAGAAGATCAAAGAAGATTGTACGGATGGTTTGACCTAGTGAGATATAAATGGTTATCACAGCTGAGACAGTTCCAGGATAAAATGTCGGTGTAGGCTGCAGCATACGCAGTAATAAGCATCTTATCTTGGATGGCTTGGTATGCTGGTGTGGGGCACACATTGATAAGGACCTAAGTCGAGATCGATTCTTTTATCTGACATTAAAAGAATCTAGATCTCTATGGCTTGATGAGATCCTAAGCCTATATGAAGGTACAGAAGTATATGCGGATTGTGTATTACTTTGAGTTGCAGTGAAAGGCTCTAGTTGAGCTTGTATATCTGGATCTTGGGTAATAGCACTTTGTGTATGACTGTCTGGTACTGGAACTAGGTAACCACATCCAGTATAGGATGGTGACATTCCCTGAATAGCTCAAAAGGTTCGTTATGCTAAGTCCTGCAGGCTGATTAAGTTCAAGCATAAGTGAAAAGGTTTGAGTGGATTGATTCTGGAATATAAGATGTTAATTAATTAAATAGCTTGTCAGAGCTTAAATTAATTAACGTATGTCTGTAACCTTAAATGTGGGGATATACCGAGCCCCTGCAACCCGTACCTCAAAATGTGGTAGCAAATAGGTAGGACAGTATTGATTCTCTGGTGGAATGAATCAATATTAATTAATTAATTATATTCTGGGTTTAATATGGGAATTAATTAATTGATAGGCCTTATTTTCTATTTGCATTTCGGTCCCTGGTCTGGCCCATGCAACTCAAGCCCAATAGAAGGCCAGTATTTTCCTATAAATAGGCCTCAGTTCCTCAGATCTCGACACACCACAAGATCATAAGTTGCACACAGCAAACCAGGTTTTGAGAGCTGTGGTGATCGACTAGATCTGAGAACGAGGAGGAAATTATGCTTCTCAACCGGGCAAGGAATCTGAAGGGAATCTTCACCAGATATTCAGATTGAGTTGGGATACAGATCAGAAGATCAGATCAGGAGGATTTTTATTCCCCTCTCTCCTTGTTTTTTCGAAAATAATTAACTTATTTTCTTAAGATTTATTTCCTCGATCTGTTAGGAATTAAATCTTTGTGCGTGGGAAAGATCAAAGGGAATCTCCGCGCACTCGTTCTTCAGGGTTTCGCAATCCAGGTATTCCGCATAAACCCCCTTATGCATATTCAATAGGAACATGCTAGGATTAATCATAGGCATAGGAATTTATTTTTGATATTCCAATTAACGATCCTTGGCAAACGGACTTCGTGATTCAGTTCACGAATCCCTTCAGTTATGACACACGTTCGGCAGTTTCTGGGGACCTCGTGATCCTAACTTCTCTCCGTTTATCAACTCTTCTCGACCATGGAGCAGTTCGCCCGATCCTTCCGAAATCCCAACTCTACTCGTCGAACTACTTTTTGACTTGGTCGAACTACTTTAGTCAGACTATCTTGTGCGAACTTGTTTAGTTGAACCGCTCTTTCATTCATACTGTTTCTCTTGAACCATTTAATTCGGGTCGGTCAGCTGCTTCCCCCTGCAAAACAATTATTGTGCTGTATTTTGGGCTTTTAAATGGACCGTTAGATATCGACCCCCACCTTATACTCTTTGGAGAGCCCGGTGAGTCTAATAATTGAATAGTTGTATGCCGGTTTGCCACTCTTTATAGGCAAAATATGTGTATTCCCAGATATTGGCCCTTCGAACTCCTTGAAGATGGGAGTTCGGTATAATTTGAAGTGCTTATGAGCATCACTAGGCTCGAGGGATCAGTTCATCTGTGGGTGATCTGTCTTACTCGTGCAGCCCCGTGAAGCTACAGCAGTGCCATGGTCGGGGGCCCAAAACCGCAACATTATGGAGGGACAGTTCGGGTTATGTCTTGTTTTGATTTCTTTGTCATCTGGTTAGCCCCAGCGAACGGTTTTGGCTCCATTTGGGGTCTTTTGCGAGGTATATGACCCCTTCATGGTGTTAGAAGTGTTTGTTCGAGGTGAAATCTCGCTTTTTGTAGGAGTTCGACATATGGAACTGCTTTTGAATTTTGCCGCCTGAATTGAATGGCAATCGTGTAATTATTGCAAAATCCAGAAGCTATTTCGAGTAGTTGAACGGGTGTGAGCCTTTTAATCGTTATTTTTTGGCGAGTAGCTCTGACGACCATTCCAAGCTTCTCCGACTTTTAAAAAGGTAGTCTCTCCCTCTCGACTCTCCCCTTAAATTAAGTCTCCCCGGGTGCTCTAGAATATCTAGGGTTTTGGCCGTGCGAGATAGATGTAGGCTGATCAGGGCTCGCCGCCCTCTTCTTTTGGTCATTTTGTTTTCTTTATTTAAAAATGTTTTCTTCCGATCTTGATTCTCAAAACCGTGAGAATTCTAATTCTGGAGAGTTCAACCTCATGTTATCGTTCATTCCCTCCCCTGAGAGGGGTTCCACCGTCGTCGACTTCACCGGACCAGGCTGGAGTCTTCTTCTGCAAGGGACGAAAAGACCTAGGTCATTAGGCAAAAGAAAAATTATTGAGGAATCTGTCGAGGAGCCCTCTTCATATTCTGACTCTGATGATGATAAGAAGCTTTCTGAAATGCTCCATAAGTTGGACCGGACAATGGGGGTGGTGAGACCAGCGGTGTCGGCCGCGAGGTGGATGGGGACATCCTAGAGCCCGAAGTAGTCTGTGAGTGGATCTTCCCCGATGAATGGAGTAGTCACCGGGTTTTGGGTGCCATTTCATGGTACACGAAAGTCATGATGAAGGCCTTAGCAGAATCGGTGCCCTGCCAAAACATTGTTTACATCGTTCCAAAGGCTAGCCGGAGGTGCGTCTATCCACCATCTAGATTTTGTAGCATTTTACACGACGGTGAGGAGAATAGGGTTTGGATGCCCATACATCTCTTTTTCAGCGAGGTGTTGGCCTCCTATAACATTTCTCCTTTTGAGCTAGCCCCCATTGCTAGTGTCATCTGGTCGGAGTACTGTTGGTCTGGATGGATCTCAGGATGGGCTTTCCCACTTGAAGGGAATGGCATGGTATGTATAGGAGGGACTAGTGCGCAAACAAGAACAATTATTACTTCACTAGGTGAACTTCCGCGAGATCAACACTGATTAAGAAGTCACCCTCGAACTCACCGGGATGGTGGAATACGTTTTTATTCCTAAAGCTCAATCTGGTGCATCTGGAATTCCTCCGACAAGACGGGATGCCAATAAGTGGGTGAAAGGGTTGATTTTTGTAGTTGTTCAAATTGATATTTCGTACTGATCTTTTTCTTTCTTTGTAGGGAGAAGTTGTCCGATGTTCACGGCTGCCGAGCAAGCACGCGTTGATTGTGCCTACGACGTCTTTGTCAGAGACCGCCTGTGGCGCTAAGTCCAACAAGGCCGCGCAGTCACAACCACCACCCTCCTCGATCTCGACGGTCGGCTCACAGAACTCCATTAGTGTTAGGTGTTGATGTAGAAATCTCACATTTGATTTGATGTTTTAATGTGTCAAACCTGTATACCAAGGTTTAGTCCTTAGAGTTATTACCTCATATAATCCGTGTATAGGATAATCGAGTTGTAATAGTTCGGGAAGAGGAAACCGCCAAAAACTTAGGAAAAGTTTTTGAAGATGGAACTGTCCGAACAGAAGGACCGAAGAAAACTGTGAAAACAGCTCAAGAAGCAATATGCGAAGAAAACAGTGAAGACAGTTCAAGAAGCAATATGAGAAGAAAACTGTGAAGACAGTTCAAGAAGCAATATCTGAAGAAAACTGTGAAGACAGTTCAACAAGCAATGACCGAAGAAAACTGTGCAGACAGTTCTAAACTTTCAAGGAAGCAATAGCGATGAAAACTGTTGACATAGTTTTTTATAGAGAAACTGTCGAGAGGCGCTCACAATTTCAGACAAGCACAGTTTCATGACAAAAAAAACACGTGGAAAGCAAGGATACTCGCAGTCATTATGAGCAATGAAGACTCAGTGATAAGGAACAAAGATACAGTCAGTTATGACTGTAGTATAACGTTGTTCGAGTCTGATACAACAAGACAAAATTGTCTCTGCAAAAGTATGGTAGTGTTCAGAAAAGGCAGAGAAGCAGGTCTGCTACAACAGAAAGGAATGGCTTTTGATTGGACATCATTCCAATTGTCTCTACCGGCTACCTTCAGAAGATTCAATTATAAATAGCAGAAGAACCAGAGAGACACGCAACGCACCTGAATTAAAAAATGTCATTACTCTGCCGGATTTAACACTCACAGCATTCAAAGCTCACAAGTGATTGACATTTACAGTGTGTCGTTACTTGAACACGATGCTCTCTTGTTCTTACTAAATCATTTGTGATTCACCGTGTGACTTTCAGTACACGAGGATTAAGTCTATTCGACTTAGTCTTTCTTTGATGTTCTTACTTTTTATGTGAGAACATAGCAGCCTGGTTCTCAGTCAAGGAACAAGTTCTTACGAACTATTGCCAACTCACGAGCATTCTGGGAAGAACTTAATCATCCATCCACTGGAGAGGGAGAAAGTAGGTTTGTCCTCAATTCGTTTCCGACGACTTCCAATTCTGAAAAGACTTCAAGGTGTTACCTGGCTTCGAAGAACTAAAGAAGGAGTGAAGATCATCTACCTGGGCGAGTGATCCAGTTCATTGCGAATGGTGGTTTTCGTGGTGATTGACTTTAGATCGTGAGGAGTGTATACTTCATTACTTAGTTAATTATCGGATTAATTTCCGAAGATTGGGCGTAGGACTTAAGGATCCAAACCACTATAATATCCAGTCTCATTTACAGTTTTTGTTTACTTTTCTCATTACACAGTTTTCAACTGAGTTTTGAAACCTTCAACACTTCTCTAAAGTGTTGAAGTGTATACATGTAAACGTACTAATTAAGTTGTCGGCTAAACACAGTTTTTTATAAAACCAAAACTGGGAAACTGATCCCCCTATTTTACAGTGCAAATGCTTAGTAAAACTTCAGCTGCACAATTATTCTTACTCTAATCATAGAAGGACAGTCTTTCTAGACTATCCTGTTTTGAGTCGCTTAGGACCGAATCCATATTTCCTTGCACTCTAATTTTTTCTATGATTAGCGAGCATATTATCTTAAGATAATGATGAATTATCCAATCATTCACAAGTATAACCCAGAGAATTTTGAACTTTGGAAGAAGAGGTGCCTCATCAAATTGAAGAGCCAGCATCCATAGATGAATGAAGTCTTGAAGAATGGACCTCTAAAGATCCAGAAGATTAGTGTCTGGTACGGAGGAGGATATGATCAAGGTGGTGTTCAAATGGTAGATAAACCACCGGAAGAATGGACACTTGAAGACAAGAAGGGTGCTCAGCTTGATCCCATTGCACAGGAAATGATCATGCTATCTCTTCCAGAATCTCTCATGGACGAAGACATACAGAACAATAGCGCCAAAGAGCTATGGGATTGGATCAATGAGCTTACTAAAGAAACCGAAGCTATGAAGCACAACAAGAAACAAGTTTGGGTTGATAAATATGAATCCTTCCATATGCTACCTGGTGAAACCAACAAATCAATGGAAGTAAGGTTCAACGCCATTGTCATTGAGCTGAAAGGTCTTGGAAGATAAGAGAGTGTGGCTAACATGAATGCCAAAATTCTCTCAAGAATGCCGAAAGAAGATTGTTTTGTCAAAACCACTAGTTAAAGAACCGTGGATCTTTCAAAGATGACAACCAAAGAGCTATTCGCCGAACTTCAAGCCCATGAATGAGATATAGAAATGGTGAACAAAAAGAAGCTGCAAGAACTCCGAACTCAGCAGCAATTGATGATGTCTCATTCTTTGTAAAATTGGTTGGATTATTAGTCAAATTAATTGCATTAGTAATTGGATGCTTGATAATTGAAGAAAGAAGAAACAATTTTATTCATAATGGAAGGGGGAGTAAACCATACAAGACAAGAAATTAAAACAATTATAGGAAAATTAGAAAAGTTGTTCAAAACAGTCATCGGGTGGGCATCCATCTTGAGGGGTAGTAGTTGGATCCAACCAGGTTCGACTGGCCCTCAGTAAAGTAGGGGATCCACTTCTCTATGAGCCAATTCAACTGCATGTCGTATGGGACGGTGACCTGCAGGTTTCTCATCACCACCTCATAAACGGACGGAGTTCTCCACTATTGTCGACAGAGCCTACCCCAATCTAAATTTTTGTTTCTCTGGATGGAGATCCTTGCAATGTCAGAGGGAGAAGACATTTCTTGGAATTGATATTAAAATCGATGAAGCAAAGGTTATATGTTTTAAGATGTCCAGTGTTTCGTCGATGGAGTATTTATAGACGATTTCGTGTGAGAGGATGCCAAGCCACTTAAATGCAGGACACGACTCTTCATGGTTCAGAGTCAGAAGCTGATAAGTCAACATTGAATGCTTGATAACTGCATCGAGTCATCCATAAATGGACTTGTGGTCATGAGATCAGAAGGCTAATAAGTACAGAGTCAGTGAATGGTCAAACTGTGAAGTACGGTCTCCCAGACTTCGCATTAAAACCAAAAGATGGAGTTCAGGAACTGAGTGCTTATGAAACTGCGTGAAGAAACTGCAAAGGATCACAGTTTTTAACTATCGAGATAGAGGACAGTTTCTAACTGGCAACTAAGGATGACATAGTTGCTCAGTTTTTCAAAGAAGGACAGTTGTGAACTGTCCATAACAGTTTGATGAAGCCATGGGATAAGTAAAACTGCGCATGGTCAAGGGCGCAAATTTTGAATTGGTTGAAGTCGTCGGTTGTATGTTGCATTAAATGCAAGAAGCACAACGGCGTATTACGCGTAGCCACATTGTCCATCCCACACGCTCTTGAATGGCACACCAGAGGTGAACAATTGCATACGTCAGCCTCAATCTCAATTGTCGATCGCAGAAAGGGGTTTCAATCTCAACCGTGGATCTTTATGATCAATCAATCCTAAAACCATTTTAAACCCTTCTTCTTCATCGTCGACTCCACTTCTATTGTCAACACTCTTATCCTCTTTAACTCTCTCACAGAAATTCCAAGCCTTCAAGACCTTGAATCTCAACCCACATTATATCCAATCAACATGCCGAAGAAGAAAACTCAACCAACAAAGGTCCCAGCAACTCAGACAACCCCGAGAGATACACAGTTAGTGAAAAGACTACCCATGCAGAGTTGATCCGAATTGTGAGAGGTGATGTTTCGTCTTATTGACTCAACAACAAACAAATTTGGGCGGCACAGGTTGTAAAGGAGAAGATCTTGAATTGGAGAGACATCGCTACTATTACTACAAATGATGAGTTTACCAAGAAGCTCACGGCGGAAAACTGAAACAGTTCTTGACAACATTCCTCAGAAGGTTCAAACCCTACCGCGTCGCAGAGTTTTACGAGCACGCAATAATAGCTAAGGATCAATGATCATTCAAAATGAAAGTTGAGAATAAGGAGATCCAAGTTGATCCTGATCTCATTGCCCGGATCCTTCATTTACCCTACACAGGGATCAACATAGCCAGTTATCTGGCTCAAGACCAGGGTGCCATGGAAGACATTAGAACGAGTGGAAAAAGGACGATCACAAGGAGAAATTTAAAACTGCCACAAAGGTATCTGAACTGAAGGTGTTGTATAAGACTCTCTGTGAGATCGCACTGAGAATGTTATACTGTGGCGCCGGATCTTTCTCCGAATTGAGCCAACTAAAGTACGCAGTTATGATGGTCTTTGATGATGGCCCGGGAGGCAACTGTGCTGAATACATATCTAGGCGTCTGTTGGAAAACGCTAAAAGAACAAAAGCATCCGGAACAATAACAAATTTTCTTCCAATGTCAATTATGGACTGAAGGTCAGTTATCTTATTGAGCAACTGCTTGGTCTTCAATGAGAAGGAGAAGACATTCTGCCATCCCATTCCATTCCTCCGAGGAATCGCGTCTACTGCTCAATCCAAAGAATCGACAGAGATGATGGAGATAATGGTGATGATGGAAATGCTGATGATCAGGAAAGTTTGGTTGACAAGGTGGTCGATCCAAAGATAGAAGACAGCCTCGCATTGATACCCCAGTTCAAACTGCCGGAAGTGCCAAAAAGCCTAAACGAACTGGCACCTTAGTTCAACCTAAAAAGAAAACTATTTTGTTCTAAACCCTAGAGGAACATACAAAGAAGAAGAAGAAGAAGAAGAAGAAGAAGAAAAGGAAGCAGATGAAAGCTATCTTAGAAGAAGGATTACAATGTGCCCAGAAAGGTAAACAAACTGTCGTTGAAGAACCACAACCAAAGAAAAGGAAAGGAGCTGACTTTGAGGTATCAATGTTGACAGTTGCCAAGAGACTGCAATTCAATGATCCAGTTGAAGGAACTGGTCAATCCTCTTTCCAATATGAGGCAGCTCAGAACGATGATATCCTATCGACTAAAGCTTTCAATCGCCTACATCTTGAGGCTCTTGGATTTCCACCAACTGATGACAGGGTAGATATTGTTGAGTTGGAGTGCAGTTCAACAGATTCTGAGAAAACCACATCTCAGAGACAAGAACACCCGAAGGATGGTCAAACTGCATCAGATGACTCCAATAAGCAAGAGGCATCCACTCAGGCAGTAGAGCAAGGTGAAATTCCCTTCATGGAAATAAGGGGAACTGGTCAGAATGACATTCGAGAAGAAGTTGCTACTTAAGACAAAGGAGAGTCTACTCTGGAGCACATCCAAAGAAAGATAGATGAATACCTCCCTGGCCTGGAGAGACTGAATGTCCTTCCACAAAAATTAACTTCCAAAGCTCAAAGGTTCAGAAGGAATCCCTCTCAGCTAGAGGAAGAGAAAGAGAGGGAGTTTGAGAGGTTGAGGAAAGAAGTAGAAAAGAAATAGAGGAAGGAAGAGGAAGCTGCTCTGGCACAAGTTAACGAACTCTCATACATATTTTCCATTAAAAAAACTCCAGAGCGAGCCTTCGAACTCATTTGTGAACGCACACTACGTGATTTCTTCTTGAAACAGCTTTAAATCATACAACGAGTCAAATCTGCTGAGGAATACTCTGCTAAGAAAGCTTAGAAAGCTCGTGAAGAGGAGGAAGAGATAAAAAGGCTAGAACAAGCAGTAGAGCAGAGAAGAATTGCAGTCGCTGAGCAGAAGAGGAAAGAAGAAGAAGAGGCAGTAGCTGCAGAAAAAGAACGACAGGAGGCCGAAGCAGCAGCAGGAAAAGGAACGGCAGGAGGCCGAAGCTGCAGCAGCAGAAAAGGTAAGGCAACAGGCCCAGGCTGCTGCTGAACAAAGAACAAGGGAGGAAGCATCAACTGAAACTGCTCAATCTCATGCACTGGAGATGGCATTAGTCACTGCAATTTAGGGAGACTCATGGGAACTGGTCCTTCATGCTAGACAAACAGTTGGTTCTCTGGAAACCCTATCTCCTAATCCAATCTCAGTAGGAGTTCCCACCTTGACCCTGACCGATGTTGTACAAGATGCAATCAACCAAGCAGTGAGCCAATCAGGTCCAGACTTCCATGGCCACTCTTATTAATATTGTCAAAAATGGGGAAGAGATGAGAGATGAACAAATAAGGATACTAATGCAGATGATGAAGGAGTCCAGAGAAGAACAAATGAGATTAATGATGGAAATGACCAAGAGCCTGGCCAAACAAACTGGATCATCATCCTCCTCCACTCCAGAAAAATTGAAGGATAAAGAAAAATCCAAGGAGTAATGGTGGTGCACTGTATTCTTTTGTATCTTTTGTTGCAGTTTTTTGCTTTTCATGTACTTGTAATGATCTCACATCTAATGAAAGGTTAAAAACTGTTGGTTTGAAGACAACTTCTCATTGTCTCTTACCTTAGATACTTATTTTAGCTGAATTCACATATTCCTGTGTGGTTAGCAGTTTGCTTCTCGCTCTAATTTGATTCATATTAATTGAGTAATATCTCTCCGATTCAGGGGGAAGATCAACTAGAGTAGGTCGTGTTTAGAGGAAGCACAGTTCTGAGTAGTGTTAGAATTTCATACTTTGTAAAGTCAGAGCAACTGCATCCTCATTTCAACTTAGCTGGTATAGTTTTGACAACATCAAAAAGGGGGAAATTTTTAGGTGTTGATGTAGAAATCCCACCTTTAATTTGATGTTTTGATGTGTCAAAACTGTATACCAAGGTTTAGTCATTAGAGTTATTACTTCATGTAATCCTTGTATAGGATAACCGAGTTGCAACAGTTAGAGAAGAGCAAACCGCCAAAAACTGAGGAACAGTTTTTGAAAATGGAACTGACCGAACAGAAGGACCAAAGAAAATGGTGAAGACAGTTCAAGAAGCAATATGCGAAGAAAATTGTGAAGATAGTTCAAGATGCAATATGCGAAGAAATCTGTGAAGACAGTTCAAGAAGCAATATGTGAAGAAAATTGTGAAAATAGTTCAAGAAGCAATGACCGAAGAAAACTGTGCAGACAGTTCTAAACTGTCAAGGAAGCAATAGCGATGAAAAAATTGTGGACAGTTTTTGTAGAGAAACTGTCGAGAGGCGCACATAGTTTAAGACCAGCACAGTTTCACGTCAAAGAAAACACGTGAAAAGCAAGGAGCCTAGCACTCATAAAGAGCATTGAAGACTCAATGATAAGGAACAAAGATACACTTCGTTATGACTGCAGTACAACGTTGTTCGAGTCTGACGCAACAAGACAAAACTGTCTCTGCAAAAGCATGGCAGTGTTATCAAAAGCAGAGGAGCAGGTCTACTACAACAGAAAAAAATAGCTTTTGATTGGACATCATTCCAATTGTCTCTACCGGCTTCTTTCAGAAGGTTCAACTATAAATAGCAGAAGGACCAGAGAGACACTCAATGCACCTGAATTTAAAAGCGTCATTACTCTGCCGGATTTAACACTCACAACATTGAAAGCTCACAAGTGAACGACATTTACTCACACGAGGCTCTCTTGTGCTTAATGAATCATCTGTGATTCACCGTGTGAATTTCAGTGTACGGGGATTAAATCTTTTCGACTTAGTCTTTCTTTGATGTTCTTACTTTTTAAGTGAGAACATAGCAGCTTGGTTCTCCGTCAAGGAACAGGTTCTTACGGGCTATCGCCAACTCTCGAGCGTTCTGGAAGAACTTAATCATCCATCCACCGGAGAAGGAGAAAGGAGGTTTGTCCTCAATCCATTTTCGACGACTGCAAATTCTGAGAGGACTTCGAGGGGTTACATGGCTTCGAAGAATTGAAGAAGGAGTGAAGATCATCTACCTGGGCGAGTTATCCAGTTTCTTTGCGAACAGTGGTTTTTGTGGTGATTGGCTATAGATCGTGAGGAGTGCATACTTCATTACTTAGTGAATTACTGGATTAATTTTCGAAGAGTGGACGTAGGACCTAAGGATTCGAACCACTATAATATCTTGTCTCATTTACAGTTTTTGTTTACTTTTCTCATAACACAGTTTTCAACTGAGTTTTGAAACCTTCAACACTTCTCTAAAGTGTTGAAGTGTATATCTGTAAACTAACTAATTAAACTATCGGGTAAACACAATTTTTTATAAAACCAAAATTGGGAAATTGACCCCCCAGTTTAGAGTGCAACAGCTTAGTAAAACTTTGGCTGCACAATTATTCATACTCTTATTAGGGACCAACACTTAGAACATGGTTTGCCCGAGGGTGACGGCAGAAAAAGTCGCCATGGCCCTCGAGGACAATAAGAGAGCCCGAGACGAGGAGGAGTTAAAAGGCTCTGAGACTGCTCCCTCGAACAAGCCCCCCTGGGTGAAAGGGGGAAGGAGATGGAGATTGGGGGAATTGAATGCCGCCGCCGGTCCCGGGAGCGGGATGCCCCACCGAAAGGCACGTAGGACCAAGGCAGATCCCTTGTGTGGGCGACTGGCCCTCCGAACAAGAGGGTGGACTCATTCTTATTCTACTCGCGGAAGCTGCTGCTAGATCCCCTGGTGCTCAACCAGGTGTCAGGATCGGTGATCAATCGTTTAGTCCGCTATGAGCATCAGCAGCTGGAGGTTAGTATGCTTCTTCTGGTATTCGTCATTTTCTTTTAACTTGACGATCTGCGTGTGTTTTCTAGAAGGCCATGGAGTTCAACTTGATCCACCCGGAGTTGGTTGTATTTGGTTACAAGTGCACCGAAGATATTCTCCAGCTCTAAAAGGAGATCGAGGCGGGGAAGAATTGAGTGGAGGAGCTCGAGAAGATGTTGGATGAGGTCGAGAGGAATTCTCCCTACCTAGCCATCAAGGCTTATAATGCTCTGGTGGAGTCCAAAGCCTACAAAGCGGAGGCGGATGACTTCAAGCGAAAGTTCGCCCAGTCGACGACTGACATCACCCTCCTCGGCAGTGATTTCCAAAAGAGGGGGGATCAGCTCTAATCCTTGGACGCTTACTTGCTGACTCAAAAGAAGTCACACATAGGCAAGCTGGAGGGGCTTAAGGACCAGATCGAGCGTCTAAAGTGAGGAGACAGGATATATTTTGGTCTCTGATCCTCTCCCCTTTCATCACAAAAACGTACGAGGTATCCTCGCATCATCTCATTCTTCTTCATTTTTCATCTTTTTTGGTTCATAACACTAGCTGATTTTGCAGACGCTCGCCAAATAGGTGGAGGGTGAGGTCTGGGCAAGGATAGTTGAGCGATTCCAAGACCTCGACCTCAGTGTCATGGACACCTCAGTGGAGGATCCAAACAAAGAGAAATCCGACGGGAAGCTACTGGTCTTCTTCGGCACGCAGGATCATCCGGTCGGGGATCAATCGGCGGTTTAGGAGCAACAGACTAAGCAAAGCGTCCAGGGTGACGGTCCACAGGCAACCCACTCCTGATTTGGCCCTACGCAAAATACTGAGACGGACTCAGGGCCAAACCCTTATTCACAAACTGCCTTCTGATCTTCGGGCTCCTCCTCTCTCTGCCTCAGTTTATGTTTTTCACTTTTTCTCTTCCTTTTGTAATTTGAACAAATTTTATTTCTGTTTTGACTTCTTTATTTCCTTTTGTACTCGTGAACTTTTCTGATTGTTGTAAATATCTTTTCCTTCCATGCTTCTACCACATATATGCGATATTTATTTTTGATTTATAATTTATTCAATGAAATAAGGTTAGGATGGCATCGCCCCTCCGATGCATAAGTCAATAATTGTTTGTGAAGAATAAATAAATGAAGGGAATAAGGATAGGGAATTAAAAGCGACTAAGTGAAGAGAGTCGTTATTTGGGGTACGGGTATGATCCAAACCTTGTTTGACCATTCAAACTGCTTTAAACACTTTATCAAACTTGCATGATAAGTGTGAGTGCATCGCCCCTCCAAAGCTCAAGTCTGTATTGGTTCGGAATTCCTGAGAAAATAAGAAGTGAGATATGGGTTAGAGAGGCGTATTTGTGAGATTGACGAGTTCGATCTCATTGTTAGAAGTAGTTTTTCTTTGATGTTCCGGCTGTTCACAAATTCTCTTCCGTCATACTCTTCCAGGTGGTAAGCTCCTCCGCCAACTGCTCTTGTAATCTTGTAGGGGCCTTCCCAAATCAGTGCGAGCTTTCGGGCACTCTTGTCTTTTGTATTCTTGAAGACTCTTCGGAATACCCAATCGCCTTGATTGAAAGTTCAGAGGCGAAGTTTTTTGTTATGACTGGATCTGGCTGACCAGTTGGGCTATGTACCGATCCCGCATACTGGAAGGCATGGATAGAGGGAACGCTAGTTCGCTGAGTGGCGTCACATTGAAGGTCTGAAGAAGATCATCAATCATTTTGCCATGGTTTAGGGGTTGGGGGCCTCTGCGCCTAGATACTTTTGGTGTCCACGCCCGGCTCCTACGAGAGTTCCTCGTCATGTGCCCTAATTAGCTCCCCTACCTGCACCTATTGGCAAAGTGGTCCTTTCAGTATCGACCTCGATGACGTTGGTGTTGTTGTTGCCGTCATCATCCATTTCCTGGAATGAGAGTTAGTGCAACTATCGTTCCCGGAGCCCCACGGTGGGCGCCAAATTGTTGATGATAATTTTTTATTGGATACAAGACCCCGGGAACATTTGCACAAATAATAATAAAAGTAATAGAAATTAAATTGATAGAAATTTAAATAAAAGCAAGCTGAGCTGAAATAAAAAATTAGAACACTGTCATCGGCCGGAAAACCAGTTCGTCGTCTGCTTCGATGAATCAAGATTTTACAATGCTTTTCGAGAATGATAAAATAAAAAATATGATTTCATACTCGTGAGCGTAGATGTCGGAAAATTGATTTACAAGGGGTATTTCTAAGGATTCGTGAGCTGCCTACAGTTCCCAACATTACCGTCAAGTAGTATTAATAATCTTCTGGTTTGCTGTAGCTGTTATGACACACGTTTCTAGACGTTTTCGGGGACCACGCGATCATAACTCCTCTCCATTTATTAACTCTTCTCGACCGTTGAGCAGTTCGCCCTATCCTTCCAAAATCCCAACTCTGCTTGTCAAACTATTTTTTTACTGCGTCGAACTGCATTAGTTGAACTATCTTGTGCGAACTGGTTTAGTCAAACCGCTATTTCATTTGGAAAGTTTTTCTTGAACCATTTTATTCGGGCCGATCAACTATTTTCCCCTGCAAAAAAAATTATTGGGCTGTATTTTGGGCTTTTAGATGGGCCATTTGATATCGATCCCCAACACAGGACAAAATAAGTTTAGCCCCAAATTCATTATGATGAAAATCATGAAATAACCAAAATCACTATAACACATCATGAAAATATTCAATCTTATGAACATATCAAAAAAATTCTCAAAATACAACTTTTCTATTCAGGAATCAGATGCTACTATTTCAATGAAATAATTTAAATAACTCAATTTAATGTGTTAACATATATTCAGATAAATATATTTATTTTATAATGATTTCTACCAATATTCCTACACGATCTTGACCCATTTCACTTGCTTTTCGACCGTGAAAATCTTCTGAAGTATCTTTTCACGGAACCCCTAAAATTATGGCCACACATAGTTGTAGAATTCTTAGCTCGCGCAGTGGTTGATAATAGTGAAAAAAAATTCACTACAAGTGTTTTGGGCACGAAGATTGTTGTGAGCCTAGAAGTATTAGCACAGAAGTACGGACTGTGAGCCGACGGAGAAGACATAGCCAACTACAAGGTTAATGATGAAGTCGAGATGTAGAAATGATGGCTTAGATCGAAAAAGATACCTTTAAAGACTCATGGATGGTGGCCGCACCCCTGAGATCAGTAGAAGAATCAATGACGAGCCTAGCTCAGATTGTGATAAAGATGCTTGTAGGCGAGGTTGGCTCACTTCCAGAACTCAGTGGGAATAAGTTTGTTGTTATGATGGCAATTGAAGATCAAGTCTGAGGGAATTGGGCAGAATTCATCTACTCCAAGTGGCTAGTGCATGTATACAAGAACAAGAACAAGAACATCAAGACAGATCATACGTTCACCCAGGATGTGGGATTCGGACTCATGATCAGTCATTTTCTTGAGGGAATCATACCAGAGGGTAAGCACTGCCGTGGTGAAGATTTATTGCATTCCGACTACGTACCGCCAACCAGGAAACAACAACCGCCGAAGAATTTCAAGGAACGACTGATTTCGAAGGGAAAGAGTAATATTGACCCAGATCAACCAGTATCTGATGAACAAGAACACGACTAGGGAGATGTCGTCTTGCAGACAGTAGTCCCATTGACTGAGGAAGAAATAGCAGAAAAAAAAAGGAAAGCAGAACAGGATGCCCCGTTTAAAGAATATGAAACTTAGTTGACATCACACAACCGGAATCCGGTCAATCCCCTGTACCAACTATTGCGAAGAAGAGGCGCACGCATAGAAGCCCTCAACAGAAGAGAAGCAAACCAGCAGGTGATACGGAGTAAGCCAAGAAGAAGGGAAAGCATGACCGATTTTAAGGAACAACAGTAAAGGTCACAGCGCCAGTGGTAGATACGACTCTACCAGTTCCCGATGTCATCAAGGAAAGTGAGACAGAGTCCATTGAGCTAGCCACCAAGGATGCAAAGAGAAAATTAGAAATCTCCGATGAGGAGGAGTCGCGGAAGAAGAGACAACAAGAGAATGTGCTGAAAAGGGCACTCGAACAAAAGAATTTTGAGAAATCCAAGTTGTAGATGACTCTTGAGCAACGGGATGCTCAGTACGATCAAGTTATGGCTAGCTATGTCGAGCGCAACACCAAAATTCAAGCTAGTGAGAAATCTAGATGCATCACCGAAAGGGACGTCGAGAAGGCATGGACTGCTAAAGGAAAAACCAAGGTTAAAGATTTTACAAAAAGGATTGTGAATCCAGATGCTATGTCTGATGCAGAATTTGAAAAATGGCAGAGGAAAGAAGCACTTAAGGAATCGAGGAAGACATAAACTCTTGTACAAGGGGAAAGGAGTTCTGCTACCCTGACCATTCAGCCCGCCACCACTCGAGGGGGAAGCGTAAGTGTTGAGGTCAATGTTGAAGAATTTTTGTCACAGACTGCTGCACAAGGAGGAAGCAGTTCTGTAGTTTAAAGAGGAATTGAGGAAGAACAACTGGCTGCACAAGGAGAAAGCCAGGTTGTTACGATTTTGGCAGAAATCGATTTGGTGAAGGAAGGATACACAATCATGCTTGTAGAATCAGAACACAAGGCAGCAGATGAGGAGAATGTTGACCATTATATTACAAAAGATGAGGGTACAACAAACCCCAAAATAGATATACAAGTAAGTGCTCAGTAAGCCATCACTACAACAGAAAAGATGGAAACCGATGAGAGCATTGTTGAGGAGACACAAATGGAAGAAGAAACTACTACCTCGTTAGATGCTGAAGCCCGAGCAAGATTGCAAGCAAACCTCACTGAAAGTGTGCGATCACGAAATGAGAGTATCTACGTGCATTAGGAATGGATCCATCTACCATTCCATGATGGAATTCAGAAGTAGGTACTGCCTTCGTACTTGAAAGCACAATTGAGTCACTCTGGCAGAAACACATTCCAATTCCTACCACTCCCAAAGTGTCAGGTATATCATTCAGTGACATACCTAGTTCCGATGATGAAGAGAATGTAGGAAACACTTGAGCTACCGAAAGGAGTGTGCTGCTTGCAGATGGTGAATCCATATTTCGAGGAGAAACACTAAGAGTGCCCATGGAAGGATTGCCTGACAAGAATTTCAAAGCAAAAAGAATTGCTAAGTGGTGTCCTGTCATTGTGAGAGATGAGAAAAATGATGATCTCATCTCATGGGCAAAAGATATATGTGTATTAATTTATTGAAGCTCAAGTTGCTGCTGAGGTTGAGAACACATATCCTGCGGAATTACTGGGTGAGTCTTCTGATCTTGAATGGATGAGAATAGAGTTCCAGAGGTGGAGGTTTTTCGACTATGCCACTCATGAACTGGACTACGAAGACCGCGCGATTATGATGGCCAGGATGGGTCTCAACTACTGGCAATGTGAAGAGGAATGGACAAACGTCTGGATGGATTAGACATCCAAGAGACAGTATACGGAGAAGCAGGTTGCAGCCACACTACAAAAGGTTAAGGCACACAGAGCTCTCACAAGAGATCGTTCATTGCCACCATCTGAGTATGTTGCTGAAGATTCTCCACCATTCACTCAGCACTTCAATTCCCTAGCCACAAGAATACACATGGCTGCAGCTGCTGAGCTGAAAACCAAATTAGCAGAAGAAGAAGCCGCACGAAAGAGAGAAGAGGATCGGAGGAAGATGTTGGAATTCAAGGAGCACATCCTTACTCAACTGGCAAACAAGTCATTTAGAATGGATTGAAGGCCTCCTTCTTCCACCAATATTGAAGAAGAAAGAGTTAGGGAGATTGAACCTGCTACAGCTGTTAATGCTGATCTACCAGCCACTTCATCTCAAGCACTGGCCACCATTGCCACCATGCTTACAGACCAGAATCAGATTGTGCTATCGGAGGGAACCCAAGTTATGACAATCGAGCCCGTGAACTCCAGCACTTATCAGAGGGACCTCCAACAATTCATACACACGATGTTAGGAAGGAGCATTGGAGAGCACATTGTGCCGATCGTGCAAGCAGTAGTAAACAATCAGATGATCGAGGCAAAGGAAGAACTGCACAATACTTTGCAAGACAAGTTTGAGACCATCTAAACAAGCCTTTTTGCTGCGATCAAAGAGGGAGAAGTGAAGAAGTTAGCAGAGGAGGCAGCGAGACTAAAGTAACAAGAAGACAGGATCCGGCGCCTTGAGGCTAGAAGAAAATAGGAAGAAGACTTGAGAAGGCAACAAGAAGAAGAAGAAGAGAGAGATAAACGAAGAAGAATTGAAGAGAATGAGAGAATCAGAAGAAAAAATAGAGAGGCTGTACTAAAAAACTTCATGAAGGTAACGCTCGAGACTCTCAAGAATGTGAAGAAGACCACCACCGGTTCTTCAGGTGCCAGAAATGCTGATGATTCGGACTCCTCGACAACGAAGAAATAATCTCTCTAAACCTTATAAGTCCTCTTATCATGAAGGTGACATTTTTAAATTTGGTAGATGTATCCTGTACCACATGGCATGATATTTTTAATGGAAACTAACCTAGGTTGAAGAGAAAATCTTATTGTCCAACGCTGATTTAATTGAACTAGCTAAAATTACACACTCAGTGTAATCAGCAAAGTGTGTGGATTGATGTTGTGAGTGTGTGATAGATTCCTATACGATTGCTTGATATGTGTGTGTGAATGTGCTACGTGCTTATCTGATAAATGATTTGAAAGCCATTTACTTGAAGCAAAATATATAATCGAGAAATACCCTTGATATTTTGAGGGGGAACATTTAGGAACCATACTGAGTCTAAGGGAGTTGAGATGCTGAGAATAGATTTGATAGGAAAACCTTGTAATCTTAGTAATCAACTTTCCCATGATCAGTTAGTATTAAAGCTCAGGATTGAGGCTTTGATCGCACCAAAAAGGGGGAAATTGTTAGAAATATTGTTCAATAGATTAGAACCCCTTTATTGTCAATAATTGTTTATTATGTTTTGGTGCATCAAAACTCAAGCCGATTGATATGTGCATAAAATGACCTTCATTTCGGTATGTGAATGTGCATGTTTGTGGCCATTTTACTCTCATATCATATGTTTTCGTTGTTCTTTTGTTGTTTTTTCGTGCTTTTGTGTTTGGAATTGTGTAGGTTGAGTTTTGAGCATAAAACAACACTTTTGGTTGAGTTTTGGAGGCAAATCGTCCGAGTTTGGAGTCAAATGAGGATAGGCTCGCCCGAGCGGAGCAGAGAAGGGAGTTTTCTGGAGTTCAGAGGCAGGGCTCGGCCGAGCGAAGCCTGGCTCGGTCGAGCCATGTGGACAGAGGGCTCGCTCGGCCGAGCAATGTAGGGTTGGTCGAGCCTCTACCAACAGAGGGCAGGCTCGGTCGAGCCAATCTGGCTCGGCCGAGCTAGATCTTGATTCCTGGCAGTTTTAACAGTTATCGAGCCATCTCGGGCGAGCCGTCTGAGGCTCGGCAAGCCAAGGCCCGGTTTGCTCGCCTATAAAAGGGGGATTTTTGATTTTTAAGAGGACTTTTGCCCATTTTTCAAATAAACACTAGAGAATTTTTCTCCCAATCCATCTTCCATTCACTTCTCATCCACATTCAAGGAGATCTAGGCCACATTCCTCCACATTTGGTGAAGATCAAGGAAGACCAAGGGGTAAATTGAGGACAAGGAATACAATTGAGGAAGATCTACATTTTACCTTCTGTTTGTAATGGATTCTCTTACTCTTTCTATTTTATTGAATGAAATTGAAGGTATGAGGAGCTAAATCTTTATGTGAGTGTTGTTTGAATGGATGAATTGTGAAATTGAGATTGAATGTTGATTGTTTACTTTCCTTTTAGAGCTTGAATTGCACTAGATCTTAATCCTTACCACCTAGGTGTAGGTAAAAGCCAACCTAGGAGGTATTTGATTTGAACACTACAGCCAACACGCGGGTGGAATCGTCATGTATAGTGTAGATTCATACGATTCTAGATCCAATCCCTGTGCGGAGATAGGTCGTAGGGAAATAATCCACGTTCTAGAAGGAGTGGTCTAGGATTCGATAACGTGATTATTTGAGAGTTCTAGTATCATCAATGGTTGGCTCGCTGTGACAAGGGGTTAACTAATTGAGGGTGGATTGCTCAATCTTCTAGGGATTAAATAGGTTTACAACACGATTTGATCTCAATTGAACACTTTAGACATTCTTACAACACTCACACTTGTCTCATTGTTGCACTTGATACTCTATCTACCTAAGTTGAGAGAATTGTTTGATTTGATTATTAGATTTAGTTTGAACATGATTAGAAATGTGCCTTGTTTCATGTATGTTTAGTTATGCTATGATTTTGCCTAGATAATTGACAATCAACGACGAAAGCTTTGCCTAGTTATAAACTTCTAAGCAAGTAAATGGTAGTCTATAAGGCGAATTCAAAGGACCTTGGATTGAAAATTTAACTTGGTTTGTGTGTTGAATTACACATGCATCACCGATCTAGTTTCTAGCAACCTAGTATCAAGTCGAAATGTAAAAGTCATGTATAGGTCATATATACTCGAGTTGTAATAGAACTAGAAAAGAAGAATCAAGAATGCTGAAGGATTCAACAAATTTGATGATTGCTGAAGATTGTTGAAGAAGCTAGTAAGGGCTACCATACACGGAGAAATACTGAACGCACTCAAGAGAATGATGAAGAAGTAACGCCAGCATACTGCGAGATCTTAGCGAGTATGCTGAAATGTCAGCTAAATGTCAATCGCCAGCAAATGCTCAACAACAATCATGGAAAATACAGGTCGCAAATCAGAAGGATCCAAATCACAAAGTGTAGGGTTTTTCCGTGAACCGAATCACCAAAACCAAACTGAACCGGATCGATTTATGGATATTGCACATAATCAAAATTCACAAAATCCTAGCATGCTCCTATGAATTTAATACATATCTTGGAATGAGGAATTACCGTTATTCCATCGAGTCTGATCCGATCTTTTGCGTTTGAATTCCAAATTCCAATTCAACCACGCAATTCGATTTTATCTGCGGAATCACAAATTAGAACCCTAATTTCTTAAATAAAATCAAAAATAAAGAAAAGAAAGAAATAGGATTTCTGTTCTCCAGATCAGATCTTCAGGGATGTGTCCCGGTGCTGGTCAGATCTACTACTGGTGAGGACTCCGTAGATCTGTGACTTGAGCATGACCAAAATCAAAATTCTCCTCCCTCTCTCTTTCAGGATCGGCGCCCCTCTCTCTCTCTCCTTAGGATTTCAACTGATTTGAATCTTATTAAAAGTGGCTAGGGTTTCAGAGAGTGAGAGGTCTATTTATAGACTTAGGGTTATAAAATCCTAGTGGGCTCTTGGGCTCAATTCAGCACACTTATTGGGCCAGACCTGGGACCTAATGCAAATAATAAAGTGGACCTATAAATTAATTAATTCCCATGTCCACAACCCAGGACACAATTAATTAATTAATATTAATTCTTTTTCACCACAGAATTAATACTGACCTACCCCTTTATTACCACGTTATGAGAACGGGCTGCATTAATTGAGAATCCCCATATTTAAGGTTACCGGACATCCATTAATTAATCGGAGCCTCTGACAAGCTCTAACTACAATTAATTAATATCTTATAATTCCTGAGTAGTACCACTCAAACCTTATCACTCGTGCCTGAACTTAATCAGCCTGCAGGACTTTGGTACGATGAATGTTATTGAGCTTCTCAGGGAATGTCCCCATCCTATTACTCGGATATGGTAACCTAAGTCCAGTCTCAGGCGGGTACTACACGAACTGCTGTTACCCAAGATGCGGATATACGAGCACGTTACTTAGGCTCTCCACCATGGCAAGTCAAAGCAACAGTCAACCCGTGCAATCCCCTGAACCTTCGTTAGGGTTTGGACTCAATCAATATAACGAGATCTTGTATTCATTGATGTAAGATAGACGAATACATCTCACTGCGGTCCATCAATACGCCACCTCTGCGTACCAGCATGTCAAGTAACCAAGACAGACTACTTATTCCGACAATGCCGCAGTCATCCGGACAGACGTATCCTCATACGCTATCTCGGCTATGATCAGGTTTATGTCTCACTAGGTCAAGTGATCATACTGTCTTCTGCGATCTACAACACGTCGTATGATCGTCCCTATCGGTGAGACAAGAGGATACCATTGTTCATACATGTACGATTGTTAACAGATAGGAGAAATAAACCGTTGTATACTCATTATAATAAATGCTTTCAGTATACAAAACCCATCAATCTCCCACTTACTCAAAGCATAACTAAGCTATTACAGAGTATACAGTCCGTCTATCTAGTCTGCTGTCACTTTAACCACTATCAGTGGTCGGCATCCACCTCAGACCCAGCTAACGAATATGTCTTTCGTGAACTTTCTGCGGCAAGCTCTTTGTAAACGGATCAGCAAGATTGTCAACAGTGTCAATCTTCTTAATCAGCACATCGCCCCTCGATACGATTTCTCGTATGATATAGTACTTTCTCTCTATGTGTTTGCTTGCCTTGTGAGACCGCAGTTCCTTTGAGTTTGCCATTGCACCAGAGTTATCACAATAAATTGTGATGCTCCTCGGCAAACTCGGGATCACGCTTAACTCTAAAAGGTAGTTTCGGAGCCACACCCCCTCTTTCGAGGCGTCGGAGGCAGCGACATATTTCGCCTCCATGGTGGAGTCATCAATGTATTTCTGCTTTGAGCTCCTCCAAGATACAGCTCCACCTCCCAGGGTAAACACATATCATGAGGTCGATTTCTTCTCATCCTGGTCCCCTTGGAAATCCGAGGGTTAGGCAGAAATTCCTAGTTCTTTTCAAATACTTGAGGATGTGCTTTACAGCAGTCCAGTGCGCCTGTCCAGGGTTAGACTGATATCTTGCTACCATGCCAACGGCATAACAGATATCTGGCCTGGTGCACAGCATCGCATACATGAGACTACCCACCGCCAAAGCGTATGGTACAAGAATCATCTCGTCTTTCTCCCGCTGTGTCTGAGGACTCTGCCCACCAGAAAGACGAACGCCATGTCTGAAAGGTAGCAAGCCTTTCTTCGCGAGTTGCATGCTGAACCGGGCTATCACAGTATCCACATAGGATGCCTGGGATAAGCTCAACATTCTTATTTTACGATCTCGTAAGACCTTAATCCCAAGAATGTAGCCAGCTTCTCCCAGATCCTTCATTTGGAACTGTTCGGATAACCAAACTTTGATTTCGGACATCACTCCCTTGTAGTTTCCAAATAGGAGTATGTCATCAACGTAAAGCGCAAGGAAGACCATACTCCCACTGACACAAAGTCGGTAAACACAACTTTCGTTTTCCAACTGTGCAAATCCATAGGATTTAATCACATCGTTGAAACGTAAGTTCCACGATCTTGAAGCTTGCTTAAGTCCATACAAGGACTTCCTAAGCTTCCAAACAAGATGTTCTTCGCCCTTGCTTTTGTAACCCTCGGGTTGCTGCATATAGATGTCTCTACCTTCTTCAAGGTAACCGTTCAGAAAATCGGTTTTGACATCCATCTGCCAGAACTCGAGGTCCATATGCGCAGCTATGGCAAGGAGTATCCGGATGGATTTGAGCATGGCTATGGGTGAAAATATTTCGTCATAGTCAATGCCCTCTTTCTGACTATAACCCTTTGCCACCAGCCTGGCTTTAAAAGCCGTGATCTTTCCATCCGCCCCTTTCTTTCTTTTGTATACCCATTTGCACCCTATGGCCCTAAAGTCATCCGGCTAATCAGTTTTCTGGTATACATCCATAGCAGTTATGGATTCAATTTAAGAATCCATAGCGACACGCCATTTGGCAACATCCTTGTCCTGCACTGCCTCTTCGTAAGTCAGTGGGTCAGAGTCCTCATGTCCATCTTCCGGGCTCAAGTCCGAAGACTCACCCACGAACATGTACCTTTCTGGCTGGAAAATAACCCTCCCACTGCGATGAGGCATCGGTGCTATGTCAGTAGTAGGTGCAGTGACTTGTGGTCCTGCACCTTGCACTGAAGAACGTGTCTGTAGTGTTGTACCTCTCACAGGTGCACCCACATCTACACGTTCCCCTTCCCTTGGAATTGCATTCTCGTTCTCAATTTCTTGAAGAACGATATCACTCCTTGACTTGTGATTACTCACATACTCGTCCTCCAAGAATCTAGCGTTGGAATTAATAATGACTCGTTGACTCTCAGGACAGTAAAAGTAACCACCTTTCGTTTGCCTGGGATACCCTATGAACAACATTACTTTTGACCTGCTTTCTAACTTATCAGGTTCCTTTAATAGTACGTATGCCGGACAGCCCCATACTCTAAACTTGCACAAACTAGGTTTGCGACCAAGGAAGAGCTCAGAAGGCATCTTAGGAACTGATTTAGAAGGCACCACATTAAGCACGTAAGCTGCTGTTTCCAATGCGTAGCCCCAAAACGAAATTGGTAAGTTTGCATAACTCATCATTGATCTTACCATCTCTAGAAGAGTCCTATTTCTTCTTTCAGCTACACCGTTTTACTGGGGAGTACCCGGTGCAATCCACTGGGATGTAATCCCATTTTTTGACAAATACTGCAGGAACTCGTTACCGAGGTATTCGCCACCGCGGTCAGATCGCAGCGACTTGATAGTTTTACCGACCTTCTTTTCTACCTCAGCCTTGAACTCTTTGAATTTTTCAAAGCATTCAGACTTGTAGCGAAGCAGGTAAACGTATTCGTACCTTGAGTAGTCGTCAATGAAAGTGACGAAGTACTCGTACCCTCCACGAGCCTGCGTGGACATCGGTCCACATAAGTCAGAATGGATCAATTCCAACACTTCCTCTGCTCGAGACTGACTAGCCTTGAAAGGCCTAGTTGACATCTTGCCCTCGATGCAGGATTCGCAGACTTGATAAGGTACAGCCCGGACTAGGTCCAATGCACCGTCATCTGCAAGTCTCTGAATCCGCTTCAAGCTGATGTGACCCAGTCTCAAGTGCCGGAGATATGTATGATCCTCATCAGAAGAAGTAAGTTTTCTCTTCCTAGGATTATCAATTACGGATGAATTACATGCAATACTTGCGGAAGACTTATGATTACAGTTAACAACATAGAGAGAATTATTCAGCATTCCACGACAGATAACACCGTTATTACCAATGATAGAAACACCACTATCAAAAATAACTGAATATCCATCAACATAAAGTTTGGAAACTGAAATAAGGTTTTGCCGATAATCTGGCACATACAAAACATCTCTCAATGTTAAAACGGAATCATCAAAGTACAAGGTGAAATCTCCAATGGCAGCTGCACTTACTTGTGTTGCGTTCCCCATCGAGATGGTAACCTCGTCATTCTTCAGCACCCTCCTCGGTGTGAACCCCTGCAAAATGTAACAATCATGATCAGTAGCTCCAGTATCCACTACCCACGAATGAGTAAAAACCGATGCTAAACATGTTTCCGTTACAAATGCAAATGACGTACCTTGTCCCTTGCTTCCACATGCCTTCTCACTTGAAGTGACACCAACCCTCTTCATTTCATTTGACCTCCTCTCACGTGATCTGCGATCAATCATGTTCTTGCACACAGTATGAACCTCATCTTTCAATGTGCCCAAGTTGTGCTCAAGATCTGATAACTCAGACTCCCATGAAGGTACGAAGAAATGTCCTGCTATGAGATCAGTAAGCAACTCCTTGAAAGAGTACTCACTTCTCTTAGCTACATCCTTCTTAAAGTCATAGAATGAAATCGGTAAGGAGTTCAGGATTATATCGATCTTAGCCCGATCACTGATACATCCACCTCCACGTGTGAATCGTTTCATGGTGTTATCCATGATCATCACATGCAGTGTCACCGAACTGCCATCAACCATTCTCTTACAGACAAGGTCTCTAACGAGATCACAGTTGATAGTTCGTTCCACTTCACCATACGTAGCCACTAAGTCCATCCAGATAGTAACAGAGCTACAATAGCCCATGTACTTGAGCTTAAGTTCTCTAGACAGGTTATCTAAGATTAACTTGTAAGTAAAATTGCGCACATAAATAAATCACATATCATACGAGTACAATTAAGGCAAACAAAAATTCCTCGTGGCCCCAAAATAGAAAAAAATAAATTCTATCTATTACAATTTGAATTTTGAATTAATTTGGATAAATCCAAATCTTTTCAAATCTTCCAAATCTTCAAGGGCCTTCAAATCTGGATACACCAAATCTTTTGGATTTTTTAGGCCTTTGTGATCTGATGATTTGCCCTAACCCTAATGCAAACCCTAGGGTTTACACAGGATTGCACAAACCACAAAAACACAAGCCACAGCGATGGGACAGCAGCAGCCGACGACGACCGAAGCCGCCGCCGACCAGTCGCCCGCCGCCGCCTGCCCAGCGCCGCCCTGCGCCGCCGCGCGCGCTCGCACCGCGCGCCTGCCATGCCTCGCACGCGCAGGCCCTGCGCCCGCGCCTGCTGTGCCGCGTCGTGCCGCCGTCGCCCGCCGTCGTGCTCCATCGGCCCTGCTTCGGCTCCGTCTTCGTTCTTCGTCCTCGACCCGTCCAAATACAAATTTGAAAAATTACAGAAATCTTTCTATTACAATTTTCAAATCTACACTAATCACTAATTACAAAAACATTCAGCCCTACACGGATAAACCACCGCGGGCTGAATCAACGGGTTGCCACGAGGAACAAAAACCAACATCGACAAAACCAAACTGAACCGGATCGATTTATGGATATTGCACACAATCAAAATTCACAAAACCCTAGCATGCTCCTATGAATTTAATACATATCATGGATTGAGGAATTACCGTTATTCCATCGAGTCTGATCCAATCTTTTGCGTTTGAATTCCAAATTCAAACTCAACCACGCAAATCGATTTTATCTGCGGAATCAGAAATTAGAACCCTAATTTCTTAAATAAAATCGAAAATAAAGAAAAGAAAATAAAATCAGAAATTAGAACCCTAATTTCCTAAATAGGATTTCTGATCTCCAGATCAGATCTTCAGGGCTGTGTCCCGGTGCTGGTCAGATCTACTACTCGTGAGGACTCCGTAGATCTGTGACTTGAGAAGGACCAGAATCGAAATTCTCCTCCCTCTCGCTTTCAGGATCGGCGCCCCTCTCTCTCTATCCTTAGGGTTTCAACTGATTTGAATCTTATGAAAAGTGGCTAGGGTTTAAGAGAGTGAGAGGTCTATTTATAGACCTAGGGTTATAAAACCCTAGTGGGCTCCTGGGCTCAATTCAGCACACTTATTGGGCCACACCTGGGACCTAATGCAAATAATAAAGTGGGCCTATAAATTAATTAATTCCCATGTCCACAACCCAGGACACAATTAATTAATTAATATTAACTCTTTTTCACCACAAAATTAATACTGACCTACCCCTTTATTACCACGTTATGAGAACGGGCTGCATTAATTGAGAATCCCCATATTTAAGGTTACTGGATATCCATTAATTAATCGGAGCCTCTGACAAGCTCTAACTACAATTAATTAATATCTTATAATTCCTGAGTAGTACCACTCAAACCTTATCACTCGTGCCTAAACTTAATCAGCCTGCATGACTTTGGCACGATGAATGTTATTGAGCTCCTCAGGGAATGTCCCCATCCTATTACTCGGATGTGGTTACCTAAACCCAGTCTCAGGCGGTACTACACAAACTGCTGTTACCCAAGATGCGGATATACGAGCACGTTACTTAGGCTCTCCACCATGGCAAGTCAAAGCAACAGTCAACCCGTGCAAACCCCTGAACCTTCGTTAGGGTTTGGACTCAATCAATATAATGAGATCTTTTATTCGCTGATGTCAGACAGACGAATAAATCTCACTGCGGTCCATCAATACGCCACCTCTGCATACCAGCATGTCAAGTAACTAAGACAGACTACTTATTCCGACAATGCCGCAGTCATCCGGACAGACGTATCCTCATACGCTGTCTCAGCTGTGATCAGGATTATGTCTCACTAGGTCAAGTGATCATACTGTCTTCTGCGATCTACAACACGTCGTATGATCGTCCCTATCGGTGAGACAAGAGGATACCATTGTTCATACATGTACGATTGTTAACAGATAGGAGAAATAAATCGTTGTATACTCATTATAATAAATGCTTTCAGTATACAAAACCCATCACAAAGAAACCTGACGAATCAAAGAATAGAATAATCATTAGACACAATGGAGGTTTCAAGTTCAAAGTAAGAGATCTGTTCTGAAGAGTTGAAGAGTCTCTGTACGCTGCAGAAAAAGGAAAAATAGAGATTAGTGAGCAATACCTTTGAGTCTAACGGATAAGATTCAAACGGTCGTTTGAATCTTCAACTACAAATAGGTGTCGTCCAAATTTGATTCAGGGGTTCGCGAAATTCTATTCACAGAGAATACCAGAGAAGATCCAAACATTCTCTACACTACGCGAACTCATCTGAGCTAGTACGTGATTGAAGCTTTTTCATAAGCTATCATACTTGGAGCTCGAGACCTCTGAAGTATAACTTCTAAGGTTGATATTGGGATTCTTTCTATTCCAAAAAAGAATCTACCAATCTCTTTGCTGTGCAAGCGTGATTATTACGGGCATCGCCAACACAAGGATAGATTTTGGGAAGAACTATAAAACTCCCAACTGTCGACATCCAAGGAGAGGGAAGTTTGTCCTCACTCTACGGAGCGACGAGGTGAAGATTGAAGACCGAGGTGCTTGAAGGTGTGCGATGACCAGACGAAGGAGCTGCTCAACATTAAAGATCAGGCCTGACCTTGTATTCAATCAATTAGTGAATTTTCAGTCGAAGGACTGAAGAGTGGACGTAGAACTTTTGTTCGAACCACTATAAATCCTTGTGTCCCTTTACTACTTTATTTTATTATTTTGTGTGTGCATATATTTAAAAATCAACACACCAAGTGTTGTAGTATAATCTACAATTAACTTAACGAATATTTGAGCTAAAACACATTTGATAAACACTTGCTAAGACGAGACCATAGCAAGATAACAGCAAGACAACATTAATACTTCCGCTGCATATATATAAACACTCTGATCGAGGACTAACATTGCATGATTTATATTTTTTTAGCTTCGCAATTGAGGAATTTATTTTCACAAAATGTAATGTAATTTAGCGAGAATTCCCTACGAAATAATGTCTAAAAAGGAGTTCTAGTATTACTTTTGTCGAAATCAAGCTCTTTTCACCGAGTTCTAGCTCATTTTAGCAACTTCAAGCCCAATTCCTTCTGAGTTCAACCCCAATATAAATGCAACCTCCATCTACAATTATATTCGAACTCCTGCCGAAATTAAAGCAACTTTCAATTGTAAACTATAATTTTTTTAATTTTACAAATTCTGATTTTAATTTCGACAATTAAAAAAAAGATGGTGAATTCCGGCTAAAATTTTGAAGTCAAGTTGTGATAAATAAAATAATAACATTGTGAATGATAAATGAATAATAATAAAATAAATATAATTGTAAAAAAATATATGGTGAATTACGGCTAGAATTTCGAAGCCAAGCTGAATATATTTTCCCTAATATTTTATTGTTGTATTATTACTTTTTTAATGCAACCCTTAATGAATAATAATAAAATAAGCATACTTTTAAAAATAAATCGAACTCAAGTTGAAAATATCGAACTCAAGCTGAAAATATTGAACTCAAGCTGAATATATTCTCCCTAATATTTTATTGTTGTATTATTACTTTTTTAATGCAACCCTAAATGAATAATAATAAAATAAACATACTTTTAAAAATAAATATTGTGAATTCCGGCTAGAATATAGAACTCAAACTGAAAATATTAAACTCAAGCTGAATATATTTTTCCTAATATTTTATTGGTGTATTATTACTTTTAAAATGGAACCCTAAATATATAATAATATAATAAGCATTTTGTTAGGTTTTTCACACAAATAAAAAATAGTGATTGGTCGACTAAGACATATTTGACAGACAAAGCACACCTGTTATTTTATGTAGTTTTTCGTAAGGGTGGCTATTTTTTGCATGTCAACATAAAATTTTTCTATTTAAAATTAATTCCTCTTTATCTGTTACTCTCTCCATCCTATAGGAGTAGTCCTATTTCCTATTTTTGTTTGTCCCGTAAAATTGTCTCATTTTCGTAAAATGACAAATTTTTTCACACTCACCAGTAAAATATTAATTCCACTACACTCACAAACATTGGTTACCGTGCCGGTCAAAGTGGTATTACTCTATTGGGACGGAGGGAGTACATCTTTAGAAATTGGATCAATCATGTGAGGACCTGCCTATCCAAAACCGGACAGCCCGCACTTCGTCTATCTCTCTTCACACACGCACACAAAAAGCATATACAGCTGAGTTCATATATGTAAAAACCAGATTTTGTAGTTTTGCTAAGTATTAGAGGATCAAAGTTTGATTTCTTTCTCAGATTTATACTATGATGAACAACTTGTGTGCTAACATAGCATATGTATATGAACATTTAAACTTTAAGATTGAGTAAAACATGATATCCCTCAATTCACCTACACTAGCAAGTTTTAGAGATAGGACAGTGGATCCTCAAATTAATGAGATTCATCCGTTAAAAGCTGTTTCTCTCTCTCTTACGCAGTAAGGATGGCTGTCTTTTTATTTTTATTTTTATTTTTTTTGTAGGGGTTGGGGTGAGTATGTTTTCGACAAGTGATAAAGGCCCAAAAGAGAAAGCATTTCAGAAAGATCAGATGAAAGGTGGTTAATCTATCAAAAAACCCAAACCAACAGCACCCTCTATACATACCTCGACAAGTCAATCCATCAATCAATCAATCAAATCAGTCTCACGGAATTCCATCATCTCCAAGAAAAAAAAAGAAAAGAAAAAAAAAACAAGAAGAAGAATCACATAAAAATATAGGAAAATGTCATCTTCATCTGCTTTTGCTCCGGACCACCACCTCCTCTCTCCTTCGGAGCAGCTCTGTTACGTCCTTTGCAAATTTTGTGACACTGTCCTCGCTGTATACATCACAATCCCTATGTATTTATTATCTTTACTTTTGAATGCTTGCTTCAGATCTTGATTCTTTTCGGTTTCTTAGTTGAGAACATTGAGAATTTCTGAATTCTTGGTTTGTTTTTTCTTATGATATGCAGGTGAGTGTTCCTTGCTCAAGCTTGTTCAAGACTGTGACGGTGCGATGCGGCCATTGCACCAACCTTCTCTCTGTCAACGTGCGTGGGTCGCTCTGCCCTTCGCCTAATCAGCTTCATCTCGCCCACTCCTTTTACACTCCTCAGAATCTTCTGGTACTCCAATCCCTCTCTCTCTCACCCTGTCTGTCTGTCTCCTTCTCTTCCCATAAATGAAAGGTTTTTAGGGTTTCTCATAGCATCAATCACTTATGATTCTTTCCTATGTAATGCAGAATTAGGGTTGTGACTTGTGAGTTTTATTCAAAATACTATTTTCACACATTGCGGCATTAACTCGGTTGCTTGAATAAAAAATGTTAATTTTTCCCCATCTTTGAGAGTGTGGGGGTTAAAAAAGTGTTAAGTTTGTAGTTGATTGATTTTTACACACAGGAGGAGATTCGCAGCCCATCACCGTCGAATTTGCTGGTTAATAATCCAAACGAGTCTTCTATGCTGTCTCGGGAGATCGATGAGCTTCCTAAGCCTCAAGTAGCAAAGCGACGTAAGTAGTCTGCCAATTTTTAATGATTTAGTCCCTAGAAAACTGAGTTAATTAGTGGTGGATTTTCGCATACTCGACTGCGTCCCTGATCGCGTATCACGAATGCTTTTCTTTAGAGTTGAGACCAAGAATAATTCCAGAAACTGCTGTTATTGTGGCCCTTTTCTTTTTTTTTTTTTTTCTAAGGAATTTGCTTCTTTTTTTACCTTACTATTTCTTTTTCATACTACTCAAATTTAACTCACACACTCACATTCCTCACACAGTAGTTATTCCGAGAAGATTCATATCTATTTTTTTCATTCAGTTATAAGTTTCCAGAAACCCTAAATCTCTACCGCTGTTTTCATAGGTTTAATTTCATTCAGACAGTAACAGATTCTTGTTTTTTCCCCTTTCTAGATTTTACCCCTTCAATAATATCATTAGAAAAATGAAATCTCTTATCCTCGGGATTCATAATGGCTTGGAAACCGTGAAGCCCAAAAAATATTATAGATCAAAATCATTAGATAATGATGAAGTAGTGATGAGGGAAAAAGAGATAGTGACAGTGAGAGAGAGATATTGGATACCGAAATTTAAATTAAAGTCAATACAGTGATTTTAATGCTGTCTTGTTTCATTGTTTGTTTTTATTGAATTTCTTCTCATTTTTCACAGCTCCGGAGAAAAGACAGAGGGTACCCTCTGCTTATAATCGCTTCATCAAGTATGTACACAGGAATTTTATCATTCAAATTCAAGTAAATGTTATCTCAATTTATGTTATATATTATTATTATTATATTTATTATTATCTATACAGTTTTTTCGTTCAAAAATAAATGTTGGGTAAATATATAATGAAGTACGAGATGGAAATACATTGATTTGATTGACCTAATAAATTAACTTCCCCCAACCCCCAAAGATATATGTGTTAATTCATAGTTTGTGTTGCAGCTTTTTAGGACTAGCTCATTTAATGAAGTAATCGGCCCTCGAGATTATTCTATTACCTATCAGAAAATTAAAAAAAATTAATGTGAAATTATGAATTACTTCTCCATTTGTCATTATTATTTGCAGGGATGAGATCCAACGTATAAAAGCTGGAAACCCTGATATAAGTCACAGGGAGGCTTTCAGCGCAGCTGCAAAAAATGTACATTTATTTCGACCAACTAGGGTTTCTTTTCTTTTTTAATTTTTTTAAATGTTTACAAATCCATAAATTTTAATATTTATTTATTTTTGTTCTAATTTGTCTTTTTGCATGCAGTGGGCCCATTTTCCACACATCCACTTTGGGCTCATGCCTGATCAACCCGTGAAGAAACCAAATGTGTGCCAGCAGGTAATAAACCCTATCGTGGAAAACCCTAGATTTCAACACTAATATATATATATATATATATATCAATTTTTACATTTTTAAATGGTCAAATATTAAAATATACTCTAGATTATGTATATTTTCTTCTAATTTAATACAAACTATCAATTTTTTCATTAAAATAGTTAAATTATTCTAAACATTACAACTATAGGATCCACCATAAACAAATACTATATGTATTGGCAAAACTGACGTTTGAAATTCTAGAATTCCAATATTTGTTATATTTTTATAGGAAGGAGATGATGTTATGATTAAAGATGGGTTTCTTGGTTCTGCCAACATCGGTGTTTCTCCCTACTAATCAAGAAAATGAAATTCAGTGGCCTTGATGGATGGTTTCGTGATCATAATTTGTATGTTTAATCTCTAAATTAGCGTTTATTTGATTTTAATGTGTAATGATGGTGTAAGTGTTTAGACATTTTCGGATTGGTTTATGAGCTTCTGAGATGGTTATGGTGGGAGAGGATTTTGACGTGGGGGGGGTCCTAATTCTAACTGTTAAATCTCTTAAACCCATCTGAAAATGAAGCTTTATGGGTTTCAATTATGAATATATAATAGTGTATCTATCTTGTTTCTTACGGATTATTATTGTATGCATAGAATTTGTGTAATCATCTTTGTTTAAATTAGATATCTTTAATTGAAAGTATAATTAATTGAAGAATGTCTCATGCGAAATATAAAATAAATTGGTCAATTTTTGGGTTATAAAAATAAAAGAGTCAGGTTGATTTGTATTAATAGGCTGATTTCCATGTATAACTTAAAAATTAATCGATCAAATTATTTGAATTATAAATTAATTGACTATAGCTGGCCGATCAACATAACAATCGATCGATTATTTTTATAATTTTTGTCTTTACATTAACCATAATTTGTCGATTTTCGAAGTTCAAAACAAGAATTAACACATTACACCCGTAACATTAAGAAGATGCAAGAGACAATGTCGCACAACTTTTTGTAATTCATAAAATATCAAATATGTTTATATGTGTTGGGAAAAAAATAACTTTTTTATTTTTTTTATTTTTTAGGCCTGAGATGAAAATCTCTTATGTAGTGGAAGGGAATTAGTGATCTATGATAAATTGCAGTGCCAAGTGGCAAGCAAATCAATGATTTGAATTTTGGAAGGGCATGGAACTAAATCAATGATTTAACTTTAACTGTAGCATGGGCTTTGTGCTTCCCCATGTTGTACTTGTGTTTTTAGTTCTACGAGGGCTTGCTTTTGTAGTCTGCTAGCTACTTTATAGGTTACAACCATACAGTTTTTTTCTTTGAAAATAAAGAATTTTATAAAATAATAATATAGTGCAAAAATATATTCCTCTTTCACTAAGGATTAGGGGTCTAACAAAAATGATAAATGTTGAGTGGAGTGTTGCTCAAATTTATATAGTTTTGTATCATTTGAAACTTTAAACTTTTCTATTGTTGTGAAATAAGTGATTTCACACATAAATAACAAACAGAAAATTAAAGAACATAAAGAATTTTAGTGGTTTGAGTGTAAGCTCTACGTCCATTCTTCAAACCTCCTCAATAATAATTTTATTATGGTAAAGAAAATACAAAGTATATGACCAATTACAATGACGGAAAGTAAAAATATTTATAGGGGGAGATTCTTAGAAACACAAGGAATATAAATCTAGATATGGTAGCAATATCCAAATCATAATCTATCTCTAATAGATTAGTTCATATCCAAATCTAATACTGATAAGGATAGATCCCGTCCAACAAAGAAACAAGATATACATCATATATTTTCTATATCTAGCCAACTCCATCAACTCCTCAAGTTCATCGACCTACACGTGCTCGAACCACTTCCTCGAACCAGTCTCATAGGACCCCCGCTCGATCTACTTCCTCGAGCTATATTGAGACTACTTCAACAATTCTCCACCGTATGCTCAATATCACCTCAGTCTGGCATCCTCTTCAGTTTGACCTTAATAGTTTGATCAGTTCCAAATAGTGCTCAAACTTAGTAATATGAACCGACTTCATAATCATATCTACAGGATTATCGAGGGTACTTACTTTGTGGCACTTGACCTCATCAATTGCTACCACATCTCTAATAAAATGGAACTTCATATCAATGTGCTTAGTTCTCTCATGATGAAGATCGTTCTTTGCTAGCTACAAAGCACCTTGATTATCATAGGAGATCTTCATCTTTCCTTGATCAATCCATAGTTTATTCATGAATCCGAGCAACCATAGACATTCCTTAATAGCTTCGGTCAAGGCAATGTACTTTGCCTCTATCGAAGGTAAGGCAACTACCATCTGTAGACTAGCTCTCCACCTAATCACTGTTCCATATGATGTGAACACAAACCATGTCAAAGACTTCCTCGTATCCATACATCCTGCATAATCCATGTTTACAAACCCTTCGATTGGGAGCCTCAAGCTCGGATCATTATCCTCGAAGATTAGACCCTTTCCTATTATTCCCCGAACATACCTGAGGATCCACTAAAAGCCATCCAATGCTCTTTCTGAGGTTCGGCCATGAACCTACTAACCATGCTAAGAGCATAAGCAAGATCCAGTCTCGTACAAACCATATGCTACATCAATGAACCCACAATGCTCGTATAAAGAACACCTTTCACAATCTATTGTTCCTCGTCTTCAAGTTTCCCACCAGCTCTCAACTTGAAATGAGCTGCTAACAGAGTGTAGCACATACTTTAAATCCTTCATTACACACTTATCAAGAACCTTCATCAAATATCTTTCTTGAGATAATATGAGTGTTCTTCGAGCTCTGTCTTGAACTATCTTCATTTCTAGGAACCTCTCAATACATCTCGAACACCAGACTCAGAGCTTACATCAGTTTGTCTATCCCTAGTTTATCTTGACTTGTAATCAGCATATCATCTACGTACACCAGTAGATAAATTTGAGTCTACATGTCTTCACATCGCAAAAAACACTTGGATCATGTTTGCATCTAACAAACTCATACTGAATCATAAACTTGTTGAACCGCCTATTCCAATGCCTTGGAGATTGCTTCAATCCATATAATGACTTCTTCAGAAGACAAACCTTCTCCCCACTACCAGCTTCCTCGAAGCCCTCGATTTAAGTCATACAAAACCTTTCCTCCAGCTCTCAGTAAAGAAATGCAGTCTTTAAATCTAGTTGCTCCAACCCCGTGTCGTATTGAGCAACTACCGACAAGATCATCCTGAACTACCTTTGTTTCACCTCTAGCAAAAACACCTCAACATAGTGAACACGTTCTTGTTGTGTGAAGCCTCGATCAAGTAGTCTAGCCTTGAATCTAACCCAGAAATTTCTAGCTTCTGCTTGAAGATCCACTTACTGCTAACTATCGATTGCTTCTCCCTTCGGCTAATCTACCAACACCCTGGTGTTATTCTTCTTCAAGGAGTCTGTTAAAGCTGGGCCAAATCGGTCCAAATTGAACTGGACCAACCCTACACCTAAAAGGCCAACCTAGACTAAAATGGCCCGGAACACAATCAGGCCAAGCCTGGAAGTTGAGATAAGATTGAGAGCAAGCAACAACGATGCTAGGCAGGCTCTGCCCGACGACGGAGTTGACTCTAGTAGCAACCCTCTAAGATCAAGGTCGATACCGACCCAGTTTAGCAGATAAGGATGACCGTTGAGGATAAGCCGCAACCATTGTAATTGACCCCAAGGTTTTCGGAGTCAGCTCCGAGAAACCCAGGGTCGTGGCAAACACAAATTGGGTTAGTTAGGCCTACATTTTATGTCACGTGCCCCCTTTCCCTTGTGTCTATAAAAGGGAGACCCCATTTAGATTTTAGAGCACTATTTTTATGATATATGCTAGCCGAAACCTTGTCAAACTCCTATTCTTAACAAAGCACTCAATCTTTTCTTATTAGTTCGCATTCACATTATCTCACTCAACATCGGTATGGTATTTTTCGTGCTTATTCTTCATTGATATTCATGCACTCTGTATTTAATTCTCGCATTTACATCTTGTTTTTACGATATTCGTTATATTTCTAACCCGACTCTAAGGGCATCGATCAATTTAATTTCAAACATCAACATTTTGACACCCACCGTGGGACCCTTAGAATAGACTTTGCAGGAAAATGGCAAGTATTCCTCTTGGAGGCAACAATGCGGGGAGAAAACAACCTATCAATCAGCAGATTTTGCCGCCGAACAGGACTCAACCACTTAACCAACCCATTTCACCACAAAGCAGTATCGACATGAACATGATGCCATTGGCCGAACTGGAGGGAATGGTGTATGCGAAACTCCAGCAACAACCATAGTTTACCACTTCGACGAGTCAGGAAATATTATCCACATCCGATCCTGAGATGAAGACCAACCCCGCTATTGCTCAATATCTCATACATATGCAACCCAATCAAAGGGCCACAAATGCGAGGATATCGAGACCTTGCACATGGAAAATAAGACCCTACAAAGGGAGAATGAACTTCTACACCAACAGACTCCGATTCCTAAGAACCAACGCTGCATTGAGGGTCCCGCATCTTCCATGGCTGGGGAGAAAACCCCATCGCACAAGCAGGGGACAAAAGCAAGGTGTTGGTCCCGAGATCCGAGTGATTTTATATGCAATGGAAGTATTTAATATGTTTGCACTCTGAAAACTGAAACTTAGTTTCCAGTTTCTAAAAACTAGATTTAGATAAAATTAATCTGTGATAGTTTTAAGTTTTAGTTTTCAATAATACACTTCAATACATAGAAAGTTTTGAAGGTTTTGAATAAGTATGCTCTTTTAGCATCAATCATATTTGTGTCATTATTGGGGATAAGTTAGATTATATTTTGTTATTGGATTGTTGGAAAATTGTTAGCTTGGGTTTTTTTTTATGTGTGCGTGTGTTTGGTGTTTGTCTTCTGTATCGACCGACATCCCGCGTGTCGGTCAACATAGCTTCCTCTATGTCGATCGACATCACCCGTGTTGATCGATATAGACTTACGATTTTCAGTTTGTGTCTTTCTTTTCAGGTGCATGAACACAAGAGTAAAAGGAAAAGAATTTGAAGCCTTTGACTCAAAGATTGAAGCCACCTGTAGTAGAAACAAAAGCAAAGCAAAAAGGAAAAAGAAAAGCGGACTGAGATGGAGAACAACCAGAAGCACCATTGCAGAACATGACTCCTAATGATCAAAGGTAATTCGTTGATGAGGTTCGGCAGCTCAGAGCACAACTCCAAGCAGCACAGGCATCCCAAGAAGAACAAGCTACCAGACAAGCAGAGTTAAACAGGGGAAAAAACAATGAAAGACAAGTCATTCTGCCATAGAGATCAATTTTAGATCATTTTTTTCAAAAACAAGAGGAGCCAGGTTTCCAAGTCATCATCAATGCCAACAACTTCGAGTTGAGGATGGGGATAATTCAGCTGGTTCGGCAGAACCCATTCGCAAGAAAGGCGATTGAAAACCCATACGCACATCATAGACAACTCATTGACGTGTGCGATACTTTAAAGTAGAATGGAGTGTCACAAGACACCATTCGAATGCCCCTATTCTCATTTTTCTCAGGGATGAGGCCTAATCTTGGTTTGCTAGTGTGGACAAGAGCAGGATCGACACTTGGGAGGAACTGCGAGAAAAATTCCTCACCAACTACTTCCCTCCCAGTGTCATACTCAAGAGGAAATCGAAGATCACCCACCTCAGCCAGTAGTACAATGAATCCTTGTACGAGGCTTGGAAAAGGTACAAGGAGCTCTTGAGGATGTGCCTCAACCATGGGAATAATCTGGAGATTTAGGTGTGTCATTTCTACGAGGGACTGACAAATCAAATAAAGGAATTGGTAGATACTTCAGCCGGAGGCATACTGATGAAGAAAAGTGGAAACGAGGGAATGAGGCTTTTTGTAGACATGGCCATGAACAACAATCAATGGCCCACCAAGAGGCAAAATGCAGTCAAAGTAATGGCCACTACTCCAGAATTTGATGTGGATTCAATGTTGGTACCGGGTGAGAGATTGTGGAGGAAAAGAAGTCTGTGCTTGAAGAAAACCTTGAGAAGTTCATTACAAGCTCAAACAACAGATTTGTCAAGGTGGAAAATGAAGAGAAAGGGATGTCGACTCACATGCAGCACATGAGGAAGCATCTTCAGATGTTAGACATGCAGTTGAGTCAGATTGCCACTGTCTTGAGCAATCAACATAAGCCCGCTCAGTTCCCCAACACTACACAAATCAACATAGATAAAACTAAACAAGTCAATGCCATTTCTCTAAGGTCTAGTATAAGGTATGAAAGTTTGAGCATTCTCGAGGATGAGTTTGGGGAGAAGAGGACACAAATCCCGCAGAAGATGCCTCTGTATTGACCGACACAGAGGTTGTGTTGGTTGACAGAGAAGAGGATCGAGCGATGTTGCAGATAGCTCAACGTGCAGGGTTTTGGATGACACATCCATGTCGATCGACACCATGGTCGTCGATCGACATGGAGAATTAGAGGCAGCATTCGACATGCAGCAATGTTGACTGAAACCGAAGGCTCCGGTGCGTGAAAATTTGAAAGGGAAAGATGATCATACTCCTCCAATGCCATTCCCTAGATGTTTGCAAAGAAAAAGGAAAATTCAAAGTTTGCTTGGTTTGTGGAGAATTTCAAGAGGGTCAATATTCCCTTAATTGAGGCTCTCTGAGGGATACCTAGCTACATGATGTTCTTGAGGAAGCTGATGATTGAAAATAAGTATGTGCTGGAAAATGAAACTTTAACAAATCATGAGCAATGTAGTTTTTTGTTGCAGAAGTAGGTTTCAATGAAGAGGTCGAACCCGAGATTCTTTTCAATTCCGATCAAAATTGGGAGGTACGAGTTCCATAATGTACTATGTGATATAGGAGCAAGCATTAACTTGATGCCCTTTTCGATTTACAAGAAGTTACAGATTGGAGAGATGAGGCCGACCACGATTACCCCACAGATGGTAGATCACTCTATATCTTGCCCAAAGGGGATAGTTGAGGATGTCTTGATTTGGGTTTGTGATAAGCTCATATTTGTACTCACTTATCCATGCTTTTCTCTATTGTTTTAGTACAATAAGGTTAGGTTTTTAGTTATTTCTGTGCATGAGTATGTTTTAGAGGATGTTATGCTCTTGATGGTGAGTTTTGCATGTACTTGAGGCTAAAAAGAGGTCAAATGATTAAAAGAGCCATGAAGAAAGAAGTTACTGCTTCGATTGACACACGGCAAGTCGACTAAGTTGGAAGACTTGCCAAAAACCAACGCATTACCTCTGTGTCGATCGATGTAGTGCATGTCGATCGACACAGAGGTCGGATGTCGATCGAAGACAAGGAAAAGAAGAGGCTCAACATTGGTGTATCCATGTTGATCGACACACGCTGTGTCGATCGACACAGATGTTGAAAACAAGCGATCGAAATGGAAGAAGAGATGGATGTCGACTTGCATCCACGTCGATCTACACGCATTGTGTCGATCGACACAAACGCCTGAGAAGGGAAATTATCCTGTTTTGGTTGTTTTTGTTATTTTAGCTCAATACCTAGTTTAGATGTTTTGGATCCTCTATAAATACTGAACATATTAGGCACAAAATCGAGAGATGAATTTGAATCTAGGTTTGTAGTTATCAATTGAAAGACCGAGAGGTGTAAATTGGTAATAGGAAAAATAAATTAAATGTAATTATTTTCTGTCTTAAAAGGAAGAATTAATTTGTAGGAATTGATTAGATAATTATTGAGATTGGCTAGTTTTGTGTTATTGATACCGAAAGTAGATAGTCACAATTTAGTAATCTAGGGTTTAATTGCCTAACGAAGGAGTTTAATCCATATGAATCAAAATTAATCCCCATTGCTAAGTTGATGAATTTGCATGTTGATGATTAGATTATCTGCCCTAGGATCTGTATCTTTACATATTGTTTTTAAGACCTTTAATTTCTTGCATTGTCATCTTTAAATTACAAAACCAAATCCCTTTTTGAATTGCTCAAACAACTATGGTTTACGAACTATAGCTAGTACTTTGGATATTTTCATCACACAATCCTTGTGAGTTCGACCACCTTAGGTTGAAATTTATAAATATATTTGCCACAATTTTTGCAGCTGTCAGTTAGCCATCTGATCTTCCCTGCCAACTTTGTGGTCTTGGAAATGAAGGAGGAGCAAGAGATGCTAATGATACTTGGGAGAGATTTCTTGAAAACGGGTGTAGCTCTGATCGACTGTCGAGGTGGAGATATCACACTCTGGGGGAACGATGACACGATTACCTTTGTGATTGATAAAAATCAAAAAGATGTTGCATGCAACCAGATCTCTACCACAGAAGAGGCTGATGAGGAGGAAGCTGCCGAAATCCGATTGGAGAGTCGGCAGCTGCCAATTACAACATCTCCTTCCGATCTCACTATTCTTATTCGAGATTGGATGGTTTACATGATAGATGCAAGGGGGCGGCGAGTCTAGACAGACCACCTTGGTGAAAGCAGCATTGTTGAGCCATGATTATAAAAAAGGGATTAGATGGGAGGTAACACATTATTCTAATGTTTTATTTCAAGTTTTTCATTAACTTTCATTTTCTGGTTTCTATTTCTTTAAAAAAAATCGGAGCTCTCTATATCGATAGGCACACAGGGTGTCAATTGACATAGAGGGAATGACATGGGCAAACTTCGACCCATAAGCTGATCGATAGGAAGGCTTTATCTTTATTGGCACATAGCACGTCAGTTGACACGAAGTGCTAAATTCCATAAGTCCCTGATGCATGAGTTCTACTGCTCCGAAGGATAAAAAGTTGGTGTCAGAGACCATCATTGAGGTACTGTTTCAAACCCTAGTCTTCTTTTCAAACTTATTCCCTCGGCGAGTTGAATAAGTTTGGGGGGAGGAAGACAAGGGGTTGAAACTATTTTCTTCTCTTTTATTTATTGCTTTTAGTTAGTTTGAATTCATGTATAGTTAATTTTTTTTTGCATAATATCTGCATATGTTGAAAATTTTTGTGATTTGGTGAGAACATTTGCGATCTATGATAGAACCCTAGCGAGAATGTGAGATTAGAATTGATTGACAATTTTTTGCGTTGATTGTGATAGTAGTTGGGAATGCTTATGAATGTAGAATACCGCATGATTAACTGATTTGAAACTTGTACTGACATGATGTTTGATTTGGACTTGATGTTTACTATGGAAGAAATTATAGTTCCCATGTTTGAGATTTGAGCTTTATTTCGATTGTAAGTGTGTCAGTATTATTGAGTATCTCTTGTTCTTGCTTTGTTTCTGTTTTGAGACTGCCAGTGTGCACAAGTTTAGAAAATGATTTTTGGCCATCTTTGTTTAGCCTATTTACCAAACACTGACCTATTTGAACAATTATTCCTAGTCAACCCTTTTTATCCTATGTATTTACTTTCTTTGTCTATGAAGTTAAAATGGTAGGAGGATCACTCTTGTCCATGAGAGTAGGGTATGAGGATTGTTTGAGGATTGTTTGAAGAAGCTAAGAGATTATTAGTAGGGTGAAAACAAAAGAAGGTTCGACTCTAGAAAAAAAGGGAAAAAAAGAAAAAAAATTAGAATATATATTTGTGTTTGTATCCTTATGAGCTCAGTTCCAAAAAGAAAAAAAATACATCAGTTAGAAAAGCATAAAAGGATTTGGGAAAAAGAGAAAAAAAAAGAAAAAGAGAAAGAGCCTTCTTATGTGTTGGAAATCTAAGGAGATAGGTAGATATTAATAGATGGTGGTTTTGATTCATTGACAGTAGCTAACTCAATTGATTTTAGTCACTTGGCCATATATTTCTCTACCTCTCACTGAAAAGCCTACATTACAACTTTGAATAAAGCACTTTCTGATCTTAGATTTGTTGTGCACTTATTTGCAGTGGAGAATTTAGAATATTTGCAAGCCTATGCTAGAACTTTATTTTCATGACTTGTTTGTTCTCATATTATCCTAAACACTTGAGGAAATGAGTGAAACACTATCCTTGTGAGTCTTCCATGGTACTGATTTTCTGCATCTTACGAAGTGTTGTGTAATGTGGATTTTTGGGTTTCATTGCGATGAATCTTGTGAGGCATTAAACTTCTCTTTTACTTGAACTTTTGATTCATTCTTTCTATTGATTGAGGACAATCAAGTGTTTAAATTTTGGGGGGGGGGTTCATAAGATCGTATTTTTCCTCACTTATCACATTGTTTTCTTTGCTTTTTCATGTATTTGCATTAGTTTAGGGTCAATAATTGAGCATAAGTCTTTTATAGAGGACATTACACTTGTTATGGTAAGTTTTGTAGGTTTTTGGGTTGAAATGTGACAAAATGTTAAAAAGTGCTGAAATAAACAAGTTGTTTATTTCAGTCGACATATGGGATGTTAACCGAAAAACTTGAGCATGACCTCCATTTCTGCCGACATGTTGCATGTTGATCGACATGGAGGGTCGTTGTTGACCGAGACAGAAGAAAGAATGAGGGCTCGACATGGAAGTCCATGTCAATTGATACTCGGTGTGTTGATCGACATGAACAACAAGCAGTGATCGAAATTAAGGATCGAAGTAATTGACCGATGTGAAGGCAATGTCAATCGACACCGAAAACCGAGAGGCAAATTCACGCTAGATTTGGAGAGATTTCCTTTCCAAGCCTAATACCTAATAAAGATATAATTCCTCCTCTATAAATACATTATTTAGCTCGACTTTTAGGGTGTCCCTATTCAATTGTTCAGAGTTTTTAGAGTTTATCATTTTATTTACTTTAAATTTCAATTTTACTTTAGTTTTTACTTATCTTTATCTTTATTTCTTTAGAGTTTGAAGACTGGATCAGGACTTCAAAGTCCTGTTCATTATTTTCGTAAGTAAGTTTTAATGCAATTAAATATTCTTCTTTCAATGTTTTTTAGCATGTCTAGCTAGAAATCCTAATAGGTTCTAGGGTTATTCTCCATCTGATTGACATGTTATAATTTGATTAATTCAAACCCTTATTACATTGGTTCAAGTTCTCTGGTTTTGATTTAAAATCTAATTCAATCGAAGGATCAAAAGATAAAGATTTAATTGGATTGTTAGTTGTTAATTTGAGACCGAGAGGAGATAATTAACAATAGGAAGAGAGAATTTGATATGATTATTTTTTGTCTCAAAAAGAAGATTCAATTGTAGGATCTAATATGTATATTTATCGAGGTCAACTAGTTTGTGTTATGGAGACCCAAAAGGTAAAATTCACTCGCTAGTAATCTAATTTTAATTGCCAAACAAGGGATTAATTCCAATTTATTAGATTTTCCACCATAATTATTTATTTTGGTTTGGATTGATTGTTTATGCATGTTGAATAAAGTGGTTAAATTCCCGAGTATCTATGATTTCATTTACTGATTTTATTCAGAGTTATTTTATGAAAACAAACCAACTCTCTTGATTTTGGATTACTCAAACAACGAATTGAAAAACTGTGTCCAGTAGATGAAATAGTGTCATCAAACTTTTCCCCTGGGTTCGACAACCTTGTGGTTCTATAAATTTATTTTCTCACTACGCTATAATTAGTATGCTATTTTAGGATTGATCACTTGTTCTTTAAGTAAGTTTCAGGTGCTCTCCTCTAAAGACGTGGTCTGCTATTTATAGGCAGATTGGTGGACAAAATTTATATCTGTTAGAGACAATAATCATCTGTTAGAGATAAAGAATACGTCATCCAATCATCGCCATTCTTCTCTGTTGTAGTAGTCTGTTTTGCTTATGTTCTGATCTGCATTAGACTTTCGCAGAGTACTTTCACCTGCTCTCTATCAGAGCTAAACTGTGTCTGAGGTACTTAAAAACTTAAGATTCCTTGTACATGATTGTTAGTCGACTCTTTAAGGAATCTTGGATAAGACTTCGAGTTCCACTTGGATTCCTTTTGTCTTCTCACTTTTCACGTGCTCTTTAAGCTTTGAAACTGAAAATTGAATCCTCTAGTTTTCGTGTTTCTCATTTTCTTTGTAAAAAGTCAGTTTCCAAAAATTGACTATCTAGTCTTTTCAAGTTTCAAGTTTAGAAACTAGATTTCTGATTTCTAGTTTCTAGTTTCTTCTTGTTTAAGTTTTGAAACTTGATTTCAGCATCTCGAGCTCTCTTTTCTAGTTTCCAGTTTAGAAACTTGATCTCTGTCTTCTTGATCTTCTGAGCTTCCAGTTTCTAGTTTCTATTACAACTCAATTTATCTTATATAAATGATTACATGTAGAAACTTACTACAATCTTAAAGCTAGTTTTGACACACAAAAGCATCAAATAAAGGGTAAACAAGAGTTTTTGGCTTCTAACACAAAGGCAATCACAACAATGGTGATCAGAGGACTTAGGACCACATAAGCGAATTCCGGGCAAATGACCTTTGAGTTGAGTATGAAAAACGGTTAGAGGCCCGATTAGCTTTGCATGAATCCATGTTGACTCGTATCCCATGGGTGCTACCCCCTGAGCCCGCTATCACACGGGATAGGTATGAGGATTCACTAATTGTCCTTGTCATCACAAATACTAGCATTCTGGAATGCTTCTCACCGCCGACCTTCACCCTTTACGATGAAACAACCAACCCTGAGGATCATATCAAACTCTACAAATTAGAGATGCTTACAATCTCAATTCCATGCGCACTAAGGGATGCATGCATGTGCAAAAACTTTGGATCCAATCACAAAGGCCTGACTCTACAATGGTTCGTTAAAATTCCTAGGGGATCGATCACATCATTTTCTGAGTTTAATCAGGCTTTCCAACTCCAATACTCAAATAGTCAAAAGGTCAGCAAACATCCCGGATACTTCAACAACATCATACAAAAGAAAGGCCAGTCTTTAGGATCTTATATGGGCAGGTAATAAACTCATATTTACACTCACTTATCATGTTTTTCTCCTATGTTTTAGTGCATTTAGGTTTAATATTTAGTTATTTTCGTGCATGAGTATGTTATAGAGGTTGGTATGCTTGCAATGGTGAGATTTTGCAGGTTTTGAGGCTAAAAAGAGGTCAAATGGTGAAAAGAGCCAAGAATGACAAAGTTCCTATTTCAATTGACACACGGGAAGTCGACTGACGAGGAAGACAAGCCAAAAACCTAAAGAACGACCTCTGTGTCGACCGACAGAGAGCATGTCGATCGAGACAGAGGTAGGATGTCGATCGGAAGCAGCTGTAGAAGAAGAAGCTCGACATTTGAGTGTATGTTGATTGACACTCATCGTGTCAATTAACATGAAGGCCAAACAAGGATTGCTTGATCCATAGAAGAGAAGGTATCAACATAATGTATTTGTGTCAATAGAAAGGCTCCCTATCGATCGACACCGAGGCCGGAAAATGAGATTTTTCTCAGTTTGGTTATTTTCAGTATTTTAGCCCAATTCCTTGTATTGATGTTTTCACTCCTCTATAAATACTATCACGTTAGGGCTCGAACATTGTCTTTGATTTTACTTAAAATATTATTGCATTGGAGTTTTTCCAAGACTTTCAAGGTTCCGATTGTCATTGTAAGGTAATTTATGACTTTTAATAATATGTTTGCTTTATTTGAATCCATGTTTAGTGGTTAGAAACCCTAGCAGATTCTTGGGTTTAATAATCTTTTCTGATGCATGTATGAATGATTTAACTCAACAGCATGGTTCATTTCTTGGTTTTTATTCAACCAAATCTAGAATTAATGAAGGATTGAGAGATGAAATAAATCTAGGTTTGTAGTTATTAATTGAAGGTCCAAGAGGTGAAAATTAGTAATAGGATTAGAGAATTGAATGCTTTTGTTTTCTATCTCTAAAGAAAAATTCAAATTGTAGGATTTAATAAGAGAATTATCGAGATTGATTAATGTTGCGTTCTTAAGACCTAGAGGAGATAGTCACACATTAGTAATCTAGGTTTAAATTGCCGAACACAGAATTTAATCCATTGAAATCTAATTATTCCCCATCGCTGAGTTGATGAATTTTGCATGCTGATGATTTGATTTTCTACCCTGGAATCTGTATCTTTTAATTCTGTTTTCAAAATCCTTTATTTTTCTACATTGTCAACTTTAAATTCCAAAACCGTAACCAAAACCCTAATTTGATTTACTAAAAAAATTATGATTTGGAAACTATGGCTAGTTCATAGAATAGTCTCGTTATACAGTCTCTGTGGGTTCGAGTACCTTAGGGTAAACTTATAACTTTAATAGCCACTGTTGCTATAATTAATCTGTAGATTTTACAGTGATCAAATTGGTGCCGTTGCTGGGGACTATTAGATTATATTTTATTAATAGTTTTTTTTAAATTTGTTGGATTGAGCTTTTATTTTATTTTTGTTTTTAATTTTCCTGTTTGTGTGCGTGTGTAAATTTCTGATTTGCCCTCTATTTCGGTCGACACTCATTATGTTGGTTGACACAATTGTGACATTTGTGTTGATCAACACGAGGGCTCAGGGCAAACCACTTGAAAATTTTGACCCAAAAATCGAGGCTAAGTCGAGAGGAGGAAAAGCAAAGCACAATCATCAACATGGAGCCACCATAACATCAATAAGGGGTGCCCTTCTTTTAGTCAAAGAGGTCAACCAGATGAAGGAAGTAATGAAGCAACTGATGGCTGAAAGAGAAGCAGAGAGAGTCGAGGCTACAAGGAGAGACAGAGAAAGAGAACGAGAAAGGTTGTGCCGAGAAGACTCCATTGATGAAGATCCCAACGCCATGACAAGGAGATACAAACCTCATCCCGAAAATGAGGGATTTGTTATTGGTATCACTACCAATAACTTTGTACTCAAAACCGACTTGATTCAGATGGTTCAACAGAACCAATTTGGTGGCCGTGCGGTGGAGGATCCATACAGTCATCTCCGAATGTTTGTGGAGGTGTGTGAGACTATCAAGCTGAATGGAGTTAGGTAGGATGTGATCCATTTGTGCTAGTTTCCCTTCTCACTTCGGGATCAGGCTCGAACGTGGTTTACAACACTGGATTGCAGCAGCATCTGCACTTGGGCCGATGTCCGAGCAGATTTCCTTGCCGCCTTCTTCTCACCATCTGTGATCATTCAGAAAAAGATGGAGATCTTCCAGTTCCACCAAAAGATGGACGAATCTTTATTCAAGGCATGAAGCAGGTTTAATGAGTTGTTGAGGAGTTGCCCCGACCATGGAGTTGACACCGAGGAGCAGGCTCATATCTTCTACCGAGGGATGAACGAAAGAACTTAAGAATTGGTGGACAACGCAATCTCAAGTTGTTCAAGAAGATGGCCTTGCATACTCAACAATGGGCCAATCCAATGAGACCTCAAGTTCGGGCATTGGAGATGAAGGAAGATGACACCCTCAAGAAGGAGATCGAGAAGCTCAAGGGGGAGATGGAGAAACTGACATCTAATGCTGCTTGTGTTTTTGTTGCAGTGGTTGATCCCGCCGCCGATGTGAACTACATGAACTGAGGTGGTAATCAGAAATAATACTAACAAGGGGGATACTAACATTAACCACCGAGAGCTTATCCAAGTTTCTCACATGCTCAACCTGAAGGTGTTGAACACCATCCACTGGGATTTGATGTCCAAAATAGTGAGATCATAGAGAATAAGAAAGAGAGCCTCCATGAGGTGTTTCAAAAGTTCATCAAGGCTTCCGACTATCAGGTTGGAAAAATCAAGCATGAAGTGGCAGGGGTCAACACCAAAGTGGATAGAATTGGGAATCATGTAGAGATAATCGAGACGCAAGTCAGTCAGATTACTTCCTCACTTAGTACGCAACACAAGCAAGGGAAGCTGCCCAGCACCACCAAAATGAACCCAAAGAACCAAAAGTAGTGCAAGGCAATCCAATTTGGGTCTGGAACGAGCTACAAGGGTCTGAAGATGCCCCAAAACGAGTTTGGGGTAGAAGAGGAGGAATTTCCCACAAGGATGCCCTCTATTTCGACCGACACTCCCTGTGTCGATCGACACAGATAATAGGAGTAAGCAGACAAATGAGTGTTGAAGAGGAATTGATCGACAGGAATTCGATGGGTGTGTCAACCAACACACCTCCAGGTAATCGACACTAAGGTTTGATTGACACACTTCCAACCCGGGCGTCACAAAAGCCTCCCCAACTTAACAACCAAAGTTCTAAAGCTGCTCCAGCACCTCCGATGCCCTTTCCTCCACGGTTTTCCAAGAAGAAGGAGGATTCCTAGTTCTCAAGGTTTGTGGATAATTTGAAGAAGGTAAGTATCAACTGAGAAGCTCCACGAGCTGTGCAGCCTACTCCTACAGAATAAGATTCCAATGAAGAGGAGTGATCCAAAGTGCTTCTCGGTTCCCGTTGAGATTGGGGAGGTCGAGATCCAAAAGGTCCTGTGCAACACTGGTGCCAACATAAATCTGATGCCCTACTCCATCTACAAGCGCCTCAACATATGTTGAGGCCAACTACAATCACACTACACATGGCAGACCGATCCGTGTCTAGCCTCAAGGGTATACTTGAGGATGTTCTCATTTGTGTGGGTCATCTAATCTTTCCTGCAGATTTTGTAGTGCTTGACATGAAGGAGGATTGCAACATGCCCCTGATCTTGGGATGAGAGTTCTTGGACACACGTGTCGTACTGATTGACTGTTGAGGAGGAGAAATCACACTTCGAGCAAACGATGAGGAGATCACATTCACGCTCAACAAAAGTCGTCAGCAATTCGAGTGCAATAGGATCACCTCCATTGAAGATTTTGAATAGGATAATGCAGAATCCGAAGAAGAAGGAGAAGACCGAGCTATCATTGAATGGGAGCGAGGGAATTGGATGGCAAAATTGCCAATTACACCATCTCACCCCGAGCTCACTCCTGTGATTCAAGACAGACTGGTCTATATGGACGTTGCCCGAAGAAGGCGAGTCCGCACACACCCATCCTCCATGGACTTGAGAAAAAGAGGTACCATCGAGCTATGACGTTAACTAAGCACATGTTTCAATATTCTTTGTTTTGTTTTTCGAATTTTTGTTTATTTTCGAAAAAAAATATTTGGAGTAATGAACTCTGTATCGATCGACATGTCTGATTTTGATCGGCGCAGAGGTCTCGATAGAGCAATACTTTCGACTCAAGGAGCAGTCGACATGAAGGCTCTATGTTGATAGACACAGAGTGCCAGCAGCTTTAAAACTTTGTCGAACACTGCTGATTCCTGTAGTGGATAAAAAAGTTCATGTCTGAGATTAATTGTCAGGTACTGTTCTTATTCTTGTCTGATTTTCGTACTTTTTCTAATTCCCCAAGTTCGAAATAAGTTTATGGGGATGCGGAAATGAATTCAAACTTTCTATCCTTTTATTTATTCAATTTTATGTTATTTAAATTTTTGCCTAGAAAAAAAATATGGATATAGTATGAGGAAAACTTGTCGAGTTTTGAACCTATTTGAACTAAGTGTGTGTTTAAATTGATTGACAATAAGTTTGATTTGATTTTGATTGTGGATGATTGCCTATGAATGTAGAATATCGAATGATAGGATTTAATTGAAACTTACACTTGCATGATGTTTGTGTGGATTGAAATTGATTGTGGAAGGAAAATTGAACCCAAGTGAGATTTTGAGCCTTTATTGTTCATGTGAGATTCACATGTATGTTTTTATTTCTCTAGAACTCGTTGATTTTCTATTTCGAGTCTGCATAGTAGAAAATGATTTTACGCTATCTTTGTAGCCCAATTCCTAAAGACTGTCCTTTCATATGTTAAACTATCCATAGTCAGAGCCCCATTTGCCTAACTCCATTTTTTTTATATTGTCTATGAGATTTTCATGGACTTAAAATGGTTTTTGTCTTATCTGTAAGATTAAAGGAGGATAAGGATGGTTAGATGTGTGATTTGGAATAGAAATTTGTAAATAATGGTAAATAAAGATGAATGATGGTTTAGCTCAGAGAGATATTAGAATTCTCATAAGCTCCCTGATGGATTTATATACTGAAAGAATTATGATTGGTATATTATGTACAAGGTCGATTGGTTAATATACTGGGAATCATAAATGTTGTATGTTCATCTCCTGTGTGAATTAACAAACATGTGTCACAAACACAATTATCCTCTTATCTCGTCGATAAGGAGATCATACGGTGTGTAGAAGATCATGGAAGATTGTATGGATCGTTTGACCTAGCGAGATATAAACAGTTATCACAACTGAGACAGTTCCAGGATAAACTGTCGGTGTAGGCTGCAGCATACGCAGTAATAAGCATCTTATCTTGGATGGCTTGGTATGCTGGTGTGGGGCACACATTGATTAGGACCTAAGTCGAGATCGATTCTTTTATCTGACATTAAAAGAATCTAGATCTCTATGGCTTGACGAGATCCTAAGCCTAAATGAAGGTACAAAAGTATATGCAGATTGTGTATTACTTTGAGTTGCAGTGAAAGGCTCTAGTTGAGCTTGTATATCTGTATCTTGGGTAATAGCAGTTTGTGTATGACTGTCTGGTACTAGAACTAGGTAACCACATCCAGTATAGGATGGTGACATTCCCTGAACAGCTCAAAAGGTTCGTTATGCTAAGTCCTGCAGGCTAATTAAATTCAAGCATAAGTGAAAATGTTTGAGTGGATTGATTCAGGAATATAATATGTTAATTAATTAAATAGCTTGTCAGAGCTCAAATTAATTAACGAATGTCTGTAACTTTTAATGTGGGGATATACCGAGCCCATGCAACCCGTACCTCAAAACGTAGTAGCAAATAGGTAGGACAGTATTGATTCTCTGGTGGAATGAATCAATATTAATTAATTATATTCTTGGTTGAATATGGGAATTAATTAATTGATAGGCCTTATTTGCTATTTGCATTTTGGTCCCTGGTCTGGCCCATGAAACTCAAGCCCAATAGGAGTCCAGTAATTTCCTATAAATAGGCCTCAGTTCCTCAGATCTCAACACACCACAAGATCATAAGTTGCACACAGCATACCAGTTCTGGGAGCTGTGGTGATCGACTAGGATCTGAGAACGAGGAGGAAATTCTGCTTCTCAACTGGGCAAAGGATCTGATAGAGAATCTTCACCAGATTTTCAGATCGAGTTGGGATACAGATCAGAAGATCAAATCAGGAGGATTTTTCTTCTTCTCTCTCTCCTTATTTTCGAAAATAATCATCTTATTTTCTCAAGATTTATTTCGTCAATCTGTTAGGAATTAAATCTTTGTGCGTGGGAAAGATCAAAGGGCATCTCCGCGCACGCGTTCTTCAGAGTTCATCAATCCAGGTATTCCGCATAAACCTTCTTATGCATAATAATATAGGAGCATGCTAGGATTATTCATAGGCATAGCAATTTATTTTGATATTCCAATTAACGATCCTTGGCAAAGGGACTTCGTGATTCAGTTCACGAATCCCTTCAATTGGTATCAGAGCCAGGTTTAATTAATTGGCTCTATCGGAAAAATAATATTGCCTATGATTATGCATGTTTATTATTATTGATTGCATGCAAATGATGGTTTTTGGATTGATTGTATGTTTTTCGTCCTCGTGGTTCTCGGGTTAATCCGCCCTTTTATATGGATTCGTTTTTCACCCACGAGATAAATCCGTGGTTAGATTTAGATTTTTTAGATTGTAATTAGGATTATTAATTGTAATCTTTTATTTAAAATTTAAATTTGTAAAACAGAAAATGAACAACGTGAAGAACACGAAGAACGAAGGGCCGCACGACGCGTGACAGCGCCGGCACGGCGGGAAGGCCGTGCACGGCGGTCAGATGCAGCGAGGCACGGCCAGGTGCGGCGGCGGTGCAGCCGAGCGCGGAAATCCAAGGGTTTCAGCGCGCGCACGCATGCAGACGACGGCTACGCAGCCCAGGCCAGCCAGGCGCGGTGCGGCGGCTCCAGGCCATGACCGGCGATGCGAGGGGCGGCAGGCGAGGTGGCAGAGCGCGGCGGTGTGCAGCCAGGGGCGCGGGCGTGCGCGCAATGCGGCGGAACCCTAGGGTTCGAGCACGCGCGCGGCAGGCCTGCGCGACCCAGCGCGCTCCGACGGCTGTCCTCTCTCCCTCGGTCGGCGTCGGCAAGCGGAGCAAGGTGGTGTGGCGATGGCTCGGGAGGCGGAGGCCGGCGATGGCGGCTTGGCCGCAACCAGCGCAAAACCCTAGGGTTTGCGGGTGCGTGCCGGAGCGCGCGTCCCCTCCGCGCCTCGTGTGCATTTTCCGGCGAGCCTAGGTGAGCCAACGGTGGAGAAGAAGAGTGAACGACGGTTCGAGCGACAGTCAGGGAAAGCCGGGGCGGCGGTAAGCGAAACGGGCAACGGCCAGAGGAGGCGAATCGCGGGCTACAACCATGCAGGTACGTGCATGGCTGTTGCGCGATTCCGAGAGCCCTCACAGCAGCGGCGAGTCGCCGGCAGCGGTAGTTTGCCGCTGGTGGCTCGTCTGGCTAAGTTCTCACGGACTATTGGGCTTGCAATGTGTGCCTAAGTCCGCGATTTGGTTAACTGGCCCAGTTGTCCAATTTTCCGATAAATCAAATCTTGGAGGCCCAAATTCGGAAAATGAAATCAGATCTCAGTCCAAGTAGTGGGAGCCCAGTCGAAGATCTGTATTATTAATTTTAACTTGTAATAGTTAGAATTAATTTTATTTCGTATCATGGGGCCACGAGGACATTTTTTATTTGCTTGTCTTCGCATGATATACGTGTTTAACCTAATTGCGCAGCATATAAGCATGTTTTAGATAATAGGAGCACGTTTACTGCTTTTATTTACAGCTTTAAAGCATGCTATGTGATTAATTTTATGTAATTAATTATAACTATAAATTCGGGGTTCATGCCTTGCATGATAGAATTTTAGCAAAGTTATAATTATGGCTACATAAAATAATCTGTGCAATTGAACCTTATGAACTAAAAATTACTAAGCTCATAATTTAGTAAGACCTCCACAAAACGATCCTTTATTGGAAATGGGTAATTTATTAGGTAAACGTCTACATGTGTAGCTTACTTAATTTATTATTCATAAGTTCTAATTGATAGGGTTTCTTAAAACAAACATTTATTTCATGTGAGAAGTGGGAGTTCATGCGTAAATGTCTACATGTGTAGCTTGTGTATTGAATTTTCATAAGTTCTCTAGGGATTGAATTAAATGAGACAGCCTTATTATAGGGATCGGGTGTGTTCTAATAGATCCTTATATGGGAGGGTTGGCTTTGGTGGTAAGCTAGCTTAGATGTTATCCAGAGTATAACTCATTTGTGATGTCCCTGCTCAGTAGGATAATATGGTCTTAAGTTAGTCTCCAATTATTAATTCCATTTGTCTTAGGAACCCGGGCATGGATTGGAATTAAAGGACTGGAATTGAAAGATGCAGTCTGGTTAAGTGTTTTGTTGTAAACGTCCACATGTGTGGCTTGCAATAGTAATACTTAGGCAAATTGGAGGAAACATTAATATTGCTTTATCATAAGGTTTCAATATTTAATTGTTTCAATAGTTTGCGACTATGTTTTAATTTCTGTTTTTAATTTTTTGTTTTCAGACATGTCTATTGCTCACGTTGTCAACCTCTTAATAACAAACCCTTTAACTGGTCCGAATTTTCCTGAGTGGAAGTTATGCTTCATGGAAATACTCTGCACTGCAAAACATGCCCATATACTTTACATAGACCCTCTAACTCCTAAATATTGGAACTGTACTGGTTATGAGCGAGTGTTCTATGACAGATGGGTAGCTTCTGATGAGTTTGCGGGCAAACTCATCATGAAGAGTTTGTCTAGAGAATTAAAGCTCAAGTACAAGAAGTTTGGATCTGCTGTTGAGATATGGAGGGACCTTGTGAAGGTTTATGGGAAGGTGAGACGAACTGTCAGTTATAATCTTGTAGAGGACCTGATCTGCAAGAGAATGACTGATGGGAGTTCGTTGCTTCTGCACTTTATCAGTATGATGAGAATTATGAGAAAGTATAGAAAGAGAGGTGGACAAGTCAGCAAGCGGGCATAAATAAACATTGTCCTGCACTCTCTCTCTGATTCTTATGATGATTTCATCAAGTCCCTCGGTACTAGGCGCGAGTTTACTCTTCTTGAGTTGCTCTTAGCCCTGATGCGAGAGGAATCTGACCTTAGGGCATTGGAATTTGCTCCAACTTTGTCAGCTTTTGACAAGACAGTTGCTGAAGCAAAGGAAATGCTTAAAAGGTTAGATGAAGCTGATTTAGCAGAAGATGTCATCAGGCCATGCAAACGCAAGCGAAGTGAAGTATATTGTCTAGTGCCTGGCACGGGTAGACAAGGTACGTCATGTGCATTTATAACGGAAACATGTTTAGCATCGGTTTCTACCCATTCTTGGGTAGTGGATACTGGAGCTACTGACCATGTTTGTTATACTTTGCAGGGGTTCAGGCCGACAAGGCAGCTGAAACATGACGAGATTACCATCTCAATGGGCAGCGGAGAACTAGTCTCAGCAGTAGCCATTGGAGATTTTACTTTATGCTTTAAAAACAATGTTTTGATTATGTTTTATATGTGCCGGTTTTTCGGCGGAACTTAATTTCAGTTTCCAAGTTATTTTGTGATGGATATTCAGTTATTTTTGATAGTGGAGTTTCTATCATTTGTAATAACGGTGTTATCTATCATGGCAAACTGATTGACTCTCTCTATATCATTGATTGTATGCATAAATCTTCCATGAATGTTGCAAACTCATCCAATAATAATAATCATTTAAAGAGAAAGTTTTCTTCCGATGAGGATCAAACATATCCCTGGCACTTGAGACTAGGTCACATCAATATAAAGAGGATTAAAAGATTAGCATGCGATGGGCTCTTGGATATTTTCCAAGTGGTACCGCATCAAATTTGTGAGTCCTGTATAGAAGGAAAGATGACGACCAGGCCTTTTAAGGTAAGTCAGTCTCGAGCAGAGAATGTGTTGGAATTGATCCACTCTGACTTATGTGGACCAATGTCCACGCAAGCTCGTGGAGGTTATGAGTATTTCGCCACTTTCATTAACGATTACTCAAGATTCAGATATGTCTATTTGCTTTGCCATAAGTCTGAATGCTTTGAGAAATTCAAAGAGTTTAGGACAGAGGTAGAAAAGAAGCTAGGTAAGACTATCAAGACACTACGATCAGATCGTGGTGGAGAATACCTCAGTAACGAGTTCTTGCAGTACTTGTCAGATAACGGGATTACATCCTAGTGGACTGCACCAGGAACCCCTCAACAAAATGGTGTAGCGGAAAGAGGAAATAGGACTCTCTTGGAAATGGTCAGGTCGATGATGAGTTATGCAAGCTTGCCGATTTCGTTTTGGGGATATGCCTTGGAGACAGAGGCCTATTTTCTTAACCTGGTACCTTCTAAATCAGTTCCTAAAACACCTCTGGAACTCTGGTATGGGCGAAAGCCAAGTTTGAACAGAGTGAGGGATTGGGGTTGTCCAGCATATGTGCTGACAAAGGAACCTGATAAGTTAGAAAGTAGGTGTAAGCTGATGCTGTTTGTAGGATATCCCATGCAAACAAAAGGTGGTTACTTCTATTGTCATGAGAATCAGAAAGTCGTTGTCAGTACCAACGCGAGATTCTTGGAGGACGAATATGTAAGAAACCACAGATCCAAGAGTGAAATAGTCCTCCACGAGCTTGAGGATAAAGAAGCAATTCCATCAGGAAAGCCCAGTGTACTGGTAAATCCACCTACAACAGGTGAGGCTATACCAACACTGCCACTAATGCAAGGTATGGGACCAACGCGTACTGTGCCAACTACTGACACGGTTCAGATTCCTCGTCGCAGTGGGAGGGTTGTCCACCAACCCGAAAGGTACATGTTCGTGGGAGAGTCTTCTGACTTGATCCCGGAAAACGGACAAGATGATACCGATCCCTGGACATATCATGAGGCGGTATCTGATAAAGATGCACACAAATGGCTGATCGCCATGGATTCTGAAATAGAATCCATTACGACTATGGATGTTTACCAGAAAACTGATTTGCCAGATGGCTGTCGAGCCATAGGGTGCAAATGGGTATACAAAAGAAAGAAAGGAGCGAATGGTGAAATTACAACTTTCAAAGCAAGGCTGGTGGCGAAGGGTTATAGTCAGAAAGAAGGTGTAGACTATGACGAGACCTTCTCACCGGTAGCCATGCTTAAGTCCATTCGTATACTCCTAGCCATAGAAGCACATAAGGACCTAAAAATCTGGCAGATGGATGTCAAGACCGCGTTTCTAAACGGGTACCTTGAAGAAGGTAGGGACATCTATATGCAACAGCCAAAAGGTTATGCGCAGAAGGGCGAAGAACATTTGGTCTGGAAGCTAAGGAAGTCGCTGTATGGACTTAAACAAGCTTCACGGTCATGGAATCTGCGTTTTGATGAAGTGATTAAATCCTATGGATTTCACAATACTCAAACGAGAGTTGCGTGTACCGCCTATGTGTCAGCGGAAGCGTGGTGTTCCTTGCACTTTATGTAGATGATATTCTCCTATTTGGCTTCAATGTGGAAGTATTGTCGGGCATAAAGGGGTGGTTATCCGAGCAGTTTCATATGAAGGACCTTGGGGAGGCAGGATACATCCTAGGGGTAAAAGTATTGCGGGAGTGCAATAAAAGGATGCTGACCTTGTCTCAAGGATCATATGTGGATACTGTGATTGCCCGTTTCAGCATGCAAACTGCCAAGAAAGGTCTGTTACCCTTCAGACATGGCATATATCTTTCCAAGGATCAGTGTCCGGTGACACAAAGGGAGAAAGATGAAATGAGGAACGTGCCGTATGCATCGGCCGTGGGGAGCCTCATGTATGCAATGTTATGTACGAGGCCAGATATCTGCTTTGCTGTAGGCATGGTAGTGAGATACCAGTCTAACCCTGGACAGGCGCATTGGACCGCGGTAAAGCACATACTCAAATACATGAAAAGGACTAGAGATTATTGTCTCATCTATCAGTGTGAGGAGTTGTGCTCTGTGGGTTATACTGATTCGGATTTCCAGACAGACCGAGACGAAAAGAAGTCCACCTCTGGCTATGTGTTTACATTGGGAGGTGGGGCCATATCATGGAGGAGTGCAAAGCAGAAGTGCATTGAGGACTCCACCATGGAAGCAGAATATGTGGCAGCTTTTGAAGCTTCGAAAGAAGCAGTATGGTTTCGAAACTTCCTTCTGGAGTTGGACGTGATTCTTAAGCTGCCCAAGACAATCACGATATATTGTGATAATTCGGGAGCTGTGGCTAATTCAAAGGAACCACGAACTCATTGAGCAACAAAACACATTGAAAGGAAGTACCATATTATACGAGAAATCGTAGCAAGGGGTGATGTGCTAGTAGAGAAGATTGATACAAGAAATAATCTAGTGGATCCATTCACAAAGGCTCTGCCTCAGAAGGTCTACGAGATGCATGTACGTAACCTTGGGCTGAGGGCAAAGCTATCCACGTAGAATGTTTTGATGTAATAGCTAGATTAGTTTAGACGCGTTATACTCTGGAAAGCACCTGTATAATGCTTTGAGTATAAGTGGGAGATTGATGGATTTATATACTGAAAGCATTATGATTGGTATATTATGTACAAGGTCGATTGGTTAATATACAGGGAATCATAAATGTTGTATGTTCATCTCCTGTCTGAATTAACAATTATTTGTCGCAAACACAATTATCCTCTTATCTCGTCGATAGGAAGATCATACGGTGTGTAGAAGATCACGGAAGATCGTATGGATCGTTTGACCTAGCGAGATATAAACAGTTACCACAGCTGAGACAGTTCCAGGATAAACTGTCGGTGTAGGCTGCAGCATACGCAGTAATAAGCATCTTATCTTGGATGGCTTGGTATGCTGGTGTGGGGCACACATTGATTAGGACCTAAGTCGAGATCGATTCTTTTATCTGACATTAAAAGAATCTAGATCTCTATGGCTTGACGAGATCCTAAGCCTAAATAAAGGTACAAAAGTATATGCAGATTGTGTATTACTTTGAGTTGCAGTGAAAGACTCTAGTTGAGCTTGTATATCTGTATCTTGGGTAATAGCAGTTTGTGTATGATTGTCTGGTACTGGAACTAGGTAACCACATCCAGTATAGGATGGTGACATTCCCTGAACAGCTCAAAAGGTTCGTTATGCTAAGTCCTGCAGGCTGATTAAGTTCAAGCATAAGTGAAAAGGTTTGAGTGGATTGATTCAGGAATATAAGATGTTAATTAATAAAATAGCTTGTCAGAGCTTAAATTAATTAACGAATGTCTGTAACCTTAAATGTGGGGATATACCGAGCCCATGCAACCCATACCTCAAAACGTGGTAGCAAATAGGTAGGACAGTATTGATTCTCTGGTGGAATGAATCAATATTAATTAATTATATTCTGGGTTGAATATGAGAATTAATTAATTGATAGGCCTTATTTGCTATTTGCATTTTGGTCCCTGGTCTAGCCCATGAAACTCAAGCCCAATAGGAGTCCAGTAATTTCCTATAAATAGGCCTCAGTTCCTCAGATCTCAACACACCACAAGATCATAAGTTGCACACAGCAAACCAATTCTGGGAGCTGTGGTGATCGACTAAGATCTGAGAACGTGGAGGAAATTCTGCTTCTCAACCAGGCACAGGATCTGATAGAGAATCTTCACCAGATTTTCAGATCGAGTTGGGATACAGATCAGAAGATCCAATGAGGAGGATTTTTCTTCTTCTCTCTCTCCTTATTTTCGAAAATAATCATCTTATTTTCTCAAGATTTATTTCCTCAATCTGTTAGGAATTAAATCTTTGTGCGTGCGAAAGATCAAAGGGCATCTCCGCGCACTCGTTCTTCAGTGTTCATCAATCCAGGTATTCTGCATAAACCTTCTTATGCATAATAATATAGGAGCATGCTAGGATTGTTCATAGGCATAGCAATTTATTTTGATATTCCAATTAACGATCCTTGGCAAACGGACTTCGTGATTCAGTTCACGAATTCCTTCAATCCCTACACGAAACATTCATAAGAGCATAAGAGATTCAAAAGAGCAATAGAGCCCAAGAATAAAAAAACAAAAGAGCTAAAAAAAATAGAGATTATGTTGTGTGATTCGAATTGTAATATTTGAGGAGAAGGGTAAATGAAGATAGAAGGTGACTTTGATATGTTGAGAGTCATGAACTCAATATTTTCTTTCTAATTACTTGGACATATCTCCCTACCTTTCATAAAAGCCTACATTACTATCAAAAGAAAAGTCCTTTGTTATTCTTGAATTGTGTGCACATTTGAGCAGTGGAGATTCTAGAAATTTTGCAAGCCTATGGTAGAAATTTCTTCAAACATGTTGTGAGTGCTTTCATTGAAAACCTAAACACTTGTGTGAATGAGCGAAACACTTTCTTGCGAGTCTTCCGCAGTTGATGAATATCTTATCTCTTCCAAATTACTTGTGTGACGTGGATTTTTTATTCTTGAATGTGATTAATCTTGTGAGGCATTGCACTTTCAATTTCATGAGATTTCTTTTCTTTCTTTTCTTTTGATTGAGGACAATCAAACATTCAAGTTTTTTTTTTTGGGGGGGGGGGTGGGAGTTTGATAAGCTAACATTTACACTTACTTATCCATGATTTCTCCTTTATTTTAGTGCATTAAGGTTTAATATTTAATTAGTTTTGTGCATGAGTATGTTATAGAGGATGTTATGCTTGCAATGGTGAGATTTTGCAGGTTTTGAGGCTAAAAAGTGGTCAAATGGTGAAAAGAGCCAAGAATGACTAAGTTGTTGTTTCGATTGACACATGGGAAGTAGACCGACAAGGAAGACAAGCCAAAAAACCAAAGCACAACCTCTGTGTTAACCGACAGGGAGCATGTCGACCGACACATAGGTTGGATGTCGATCGGAAGCAGTTGCAGAACAAGAAGCTCGATATTTGCTTGTATGTCAATCGACACTCATTGTGTCAATCGACATGAAGGCCAAACAAGGATTGCTCGACATAGAGAAGAGAAGGTCGCGGCACAATTCATTCGTGTTGATCGACAGGCTACCTGTCGATCGACACCGAGGCTAGAGAAAGAGATTTTTCTTAGTTTGGTTAGTTTTAGTATTTTAGCCAAATACCTAGTATAGATATTTTCACTCCTCTATAAATACTATCTCATTAGGGCTCCAAAATTTTCTTTGATTTTACTTTGAATATTTTTGCAATGGAGTTTTTCCTAGACCTTCAAGATTCCTATTGTCTTTGTAAGGTAATTTATGACTTTTAATAATGTGTTTACTTTATTTGTATCCATGTTTTGTGGCTTGAAATCCTAGCAGATTCTAGGGTTTGATAATATTTTCTGATGCATGTATGAATGATTAAGCTCAATAGCATGGTTCAATTCTTGGTTTTTATTCAATCAAATCTAGAATTAATGAAGGATTAAGAGTTGAATTTAATCTAGGTTTTTAGTTATTAATTGAAAGACGGAGAGGTGAAAAATAGTTATAGGAAGAGAGAATTGAATGCATTTGTTTTCTATCTCAAAAGGAAGATTCAAATTGTAGGATTTAAATAGATAATTATCGAGATTGATTAATGTTGTGTTTTTGAGACCGAGAGGAGATAGTCGCACAATAGTAATCTAGGTTTAAATTGTCAGACACAGAATTTAATCCTTTGAAATCTAATTATTCCCCATCACTGAATTGATGAATTTCGCATGTTGATGATTTGATTATCTATCCTGGAATCTATATCTTTAAATTCTGTATTCAAAATCCTTTATTATTTTGCATTGTCATCTTTAAATTCAAAAACCACAACCCTAATTTGTTACACTCAAACAACTATGATTTGGAAACTATGGCTAGTACATAGAATAGTATCGTTATACAGTCTCTGTGGGTTCGAATACCTTAGGGTAAACTTATAAATTTATTTGCAACCGTTGCTATAATTAATCTGTAGATTTTACTGTGATCAGCAGGTTCAACAGAGTGCTGGTTGAAGTTCCCAACTGTCTCCAACAGATGATATATGCTTTGAAGAATGGTCTCGATGTCAACTCGTACTTTTATAGGGAGCTCACCACCTTTCCTTGTAGTGACATGGACACAATATAGAGCAAAGTTTGGGCTCAAATGAAATTGGAGGAAGACGAACCCAACCGAATAGCGAGGAAGAACGTAGAGAAAGCTGTAGAGCTAGCAGCTTCAGGTAAGTGGAACAAGATTGGGGATTGACCTCAAACCTGCACATACCGCGACCCTGGACAAAACAAAAGTATATTGAGGCTCACGACAAAAGGTCATACCGCAACCACCCTTACAGCGGAAGACACATTGACAAAATCTGAAGGGGTCCGATCCCCTATAACCTAAATAATGACAAAATCCATCTCTTAAACACTATCCTAAAAGATTTTGGGGGAGTTGTGCAGTGGCCTGGGAAGATGATGTCAGATCCTAGGGCCCGCGACACCAAGAAATTTTGCAAATTCCACGGAGATCATTGACACCTGACGAGCGAATGCCAAGCCTTACACTTAGAGGTAATTGAACTCCTCAAGATGGGATTCATAATCGAGTTCCTAACTGGAAAATGAAAAAAATATGGACTCGGGTCAAGCCACCCGATGAAAAGGATATGGACGCATGATAAGCTCGTATGTCTACTCACTTATCGTATTATTTTATTATTTCTTTTCTACATTTTTGTTTGTTTTTATGAATAACTTCAGCGTGAGTGTATTTTTGAGGGTGTTGTGTTTGTGGTGCAAAGTTTTGTAGGAAAAATGAAGATAAAGAGCAAAGTTGGTCAAAAGATGAAGAATTCCGCCACAAGGCTGTCTGTTTCTACCGATGTGGAGAGGCTAACGACCAATGCACAAAATTAGTTTGTGTCGACCGACACAACCCTTGTGTTAGTCGACGTGAAGTTGTTGGATGCAAGGCAGATTTCGAGCCTAGAAAGCTTGACATGAGGATTGTACGTCGACCGATGCATCATCCATTACGGTCAACCCGCGTGCTTTGAAGAAGGAATTTTGCACGTTTTGAAGAGTTTTGAGAAGAAAAATACCACATTCCATTAATTCCTACCTTTTAAGAGCAGAATCTTACCTCTATATAAACTCTAGTTTGGCTCATTATCAAGGGTTCCAATTTTAAGTTTTTTTTACTCTTTAGTTTTCAAGGTTGCAAGTTTTCAATGGCTAGAACCACAAACCTTTATTTTTCTTTTACTTGTTCCTTTATTTCTTTACTTTTAATGCACTCTTTACTTTTTGTTTCAATGTTTAATTTCATTATGCAAGACTAGAACCTTTATCAGATTCTAGGGTTTCTCCATGTGTGCTACATGTTTTGATTCGAATTCATCAATCCCTTCTATTGGTTTAAACTCTTTGATTTTATTTCAAATCTAATTTTCAATTGAAGGATCGAGAGATGAAAATTGAATAGGTTTTTGTTTTCGATTGATGGACCGAGAGATGAAAATTTATAATAGGAAGTGTGAGTTTAATATATTTGATTTTCTATCCAACAAAGAAGAATTAAATTATAGGATTAATTTGATTTTTATTGATATTAATTAACTTGTGTTTTTTAGACTGAGAGGAGATAATCACTAGTTAATAATCTAGGTTTTAATTACCCGACCAAGGAATTAAATTTCACTTTACCAGATTTTCCACCAAAATTATTTTATGGGGTTGAATTATTTGTTTCTTGCATGTTGATCAGATTGGTAGATTTCCTTAGGATCCGTGCTTTCATATATTTTAATTTCTTTTAAAAGTTGTTTTCATAAGACCAAAAACTCTCAAAATTGGATTTTCCCAAACAAATGATTGAAAAACTATACTCAGTACATGAATTTCTTTTTTTGCACTATCTCTGTGGGTTCGACAAACCTTCGGGTTATTTATTAATTTATTTGCGCTATGCTATAATCTGTGTGTAGATTTTGCATCGATCAAATTGGCGCTGTTGCTGGGGATAGTCACACTGTCATTTGTTACTGTTTCGTTTGAAATCTTTTGGATTGGTTTTTTTTTTAATTTTTCTGATTTTCACGTGCATGGGTACTTTTTGCGTCTGTTTCGACCGATGCAGCTTTCGCGTCAGTCGACACTAAAGTCCTCCACGTTGGTCGACACAGCTCCTATGTCGGTCAACGTGATCTGATTTCCCCTCATATTTCTGCATAGGTGCATGAACACGTTAGCCAAAGGAAAAACACTCGAGGCTTTCGTTCTTGAAATTGAAGCAGCCTGCAGGAAAAAAAAGAAAGGAAAGGTTAAACAAGAAGAGATGGAAGAGAATCCAGAAGCCCCATTGCAAAATATGACTCCCGAGGAGCAGAGGCAATTCATGATTGAGGTGCAACAACTGAGAGCAAAACTCCAAGCAGCTCAAGCTACTCAGGCTGAACAAGTTGCAAGATTGCCAACATTGGATGCTACAAGGAATGATGAGAGACAGGTCGTGGTACAATAAATGTCCATCTTGGACCGATTTCTTCCACAAAAAAAGAAGCCTGGATTTAGAGTTTGCATTGACACCAACAATTTTGAGTTGCGGACTGGCCTGATTCAATAGTGCAGCAAAATCAATATGTAGGGAGGGCCATTGAAGATCTGTACACACACCTCAACCAATTCATCGAGGTATGTGATACGATGAAGCAGAATGGAGTGCCCCAAGATGAAATCAGGATGAGGCTGATGTCATTCTCACTCCGATACGAGGCACAATCTTGGTTTGCTGGTTTGGACAAAAGTCAACTTGGGACATAGGAGGAACTTCGAGCTGAATTCCTCACCAACTTCTTCCTGCTGACTCTAGACCATAGTCCTTGTTGAAGCATACTACATAAATTGTAGGGGAGCGAGCAATTCGTTTGGAGCTGCGGAGCAGAGGTGGTTATCAAAATAACTGTCGAGGAGGCAATCAAGGCTACCATTACAACCATGGGCGAACTCACCCTGGTTTTTATGCTAACCCTGTTACAGCCGATCATCCTCCACCCTGTTTTGATGCAGGTACTGGAGGAGAGATCGTTGAAAAGAACAAATATGTGTTACAGGAGACCCTTGACAAATTCATCAAAAGATCCAAAAATCATTTTGGAAAGGTGGAAACTGAGGTGAAAGGGATGGCCAATCACATGCAGTTGATGACAAAACTACTTCAGATGTTGGACACCCAATTGATCCAAATTGTTACCACTCTCAACAATCAACACAAGCCCGAACAGCTTCTGAGTGCAACCGAGTTGAATTCGGAAAAGGAAAAATTAGTTAATGCCATATCTTAGCGATCCAAGGAGTATGAATGTCCAAGGAGGCAAAATAATGAGTTTGGGGGAGAAAGAGAGAAAATTCCCGAGGAAGACCCCTCTATTTCGAGTGACACAGACTTCGTGTCAATCGACGCAAAGGATCGATAGGCAGCAGTTTTGAGCAACACAGGTACGTCGATCAACGAAGCCCTGCATCAGTCAATGCAAGCTGCAGGTAGGATGATCGAGATGGACGGACGACTGTCGAAATAGAGTCCTGAGCTGGGCAATAAAGAGAAGGAAAAGAAGGCAACTAATCCCACTCCTCTAATGCCTTTCCCCCAAAGGTTTGCAAAGAAGAAAGAGGACTCCAAATTCACCAGGTTCGTGGAAAATTTGTAGAAGGTGAATATGAACATCCCTTTGGTGGAAGAACTCCAAGAAATTCCTGGTTACATGATGTTTTTTAGAAGGCTGATGAGCGAGAAGAAGCAACTTTTGTAGAATGAGATTGTCAAAATACATGAAGAATGTGGTTGCGTTTACTAAAGCAAATCCTCATTAAGAGATCTGATCTTGGCTGTTTCTCCATTTCAACTGAAATTGTAGGTAAGAAATTCCAGAATGTGCTTCGTGATACAGGGGAAACATTAACCTGATGTCGTTGTCCATTTATAAGAAGTTGGAAATTGGAGATATGAGAGCCATCACAATCACATTGCAGATGGCGGACCGACCTGTGTCTCGACCTAAAGGTATTGTGGAGGATGTCCTTATTAGAGTTGGTCATTTGGTTTTTCTTGCTGATTTTTTCGTACATGAGATGAAAGAGGATGCCAACACACCAATGATCTTGGGGAGAGAGTTTCTTGATACTGCTGGAGTTCTTATTGATTGCAAGAAAGGGGAGATCACTCTTTGAGGTAACGATGAGTTGATTAGCTTCTGCATTGACAAAAACAAAAGAAGAGAAGAGTGCAACCAAGTGACATCTACCGAGGAAGAAGAAGAAGAGGCAATGCCAGATGAGGAAGAAGAATCCATTCGGTGGGAACGATGAAATGAGGGAGTCAAATTAGCAATTAAGTTACCTCATTCCGAGTTCAATACCGTGATCAAAGATCTACGAGTTTTCACTATGGATTCAAGGGGTCGATGAGTCTGGACTTGATTGCCTTGGTGATTCAAAGTTGTGTCGAGCCACGATGGTAAATAAGACACTGGATGGCAGGTAACCCATTATTTTATTTCTTTTATTTTAAAATTCATATTTATCTTTTGTAATTGTTCCTTTCACCGCTTGTGGTTTTTGAAAAAATTCAAGGTTCGTTTCGACCAACACAACTTTGTGTCGGTCGACGCAGAGCATGGCAACATGGCACACTTCGATCAAGCTGACGATCGATAGAAAGGGTCCACATCGACCGACATAGAGCCTGCATCGGTCGACGTGGAGTGCTAGCAGCCAGAAGTTCACGTCGTTCGAGGTCTGAAAGAAGAGATAAAAAGTTGTTGTTTGAGACCAATATTTGAGGTACAATTTCGAACCCTAAGTCTGATTTTCAAACCTATTTTGTTTACTTTTTGAATAAGTTTGGGGGGGTGAAAGACTAAGGGGTTGAAACTAGGTTTAATCCTTATTATTAATTTGTTTTTATTGTTTATCTTATGCCTAGGTAATTTTTTGGAAAATTTGAGCTCTATGAAGATTTTTTTTGATTATGTGAATATTTGTGAGTTATGATTGAACCCTATGACTTGAGTGTAAGATTATAATTGATTGACAATGGTTTGGATTAATTGCAATTATTTTTTAGAATGCCTATGAATGTAGAATACCGCATGATTTTCTGATTTGAAACTTGCATTGGCATGATGTTAGATGAGGATTTGATGTTTTTGTGGAAGAAAATTTGTCGCAAGTTTGAGTCTTGAGCCTTAAATTTAATTGTGAGTGTGTCTCCATGTTTATCTATCTCTAGAACTTGCTATGTTTCTGTTTCATGACAGCGTAGTGTGCACAAGTCTAGGAAATGATTTTAGTCCGTCTTTGTTAACCTTATTCCTATACACTATCCCTTCACATACTAAATTATCCCTAGTAAGCCCCATTGTGCCTATCTCCATTTGTTTGTTTTGTCTTTGAGATTTAAATGGAGTTAAAATGGTTTTTGTCATGTCTATAAGATTTAAGGAGGATAAGGTTGGTTAGATGTGTGATTAGGAAAAAAATTTGTAAATAATGGTGAACAAAGATGAATGATTGTGTTGCTAAAAAAGACATTAGAATTCTCATAAGCTCCCTACACAAAGCTTTCATAAGAGCATAAGAGATTTAAAAGAGCATAAGAGCCAAAGAAAAAAAAAGAAAAAGAAAAAAAGAAAGGAAAAGAAAAAGAGAGTTGTGTGATTTGTATTGAAATATTTGAGGAGAAGGGTGGATCTAGATACATGGTGATTTTGATATGTTGAGAGTAATGAACTCAATATTTTCTTTTTAGCCACTTGGCCATACTTCCCTACCTTCCACAAAAAGTCTACGATACAACCAAAAGAAAAGTCCTTTATGATCCTATGTCTTGTGTGCAAATTTTTGCAGTTGCGGAATGAGAATATTTGCAAGTCTACGGTAGAGCTTTACTTGCATGACTTTTCTGTGTAAATTCACATGAATATCTTAAATACTTGAGTGAATGAGCAAAACACTTTTTCTTGTGAGTCTTCCACAGTTTACAAATTATCCAAATCTTTCAAAGTGTCATTGTATTTTGGATTTTAGGTTTTGATTGTTATGAATCTTTATTTTTCTTGTACTTGTTCCTTTATTTCTTTATTTTTAATGCACTCTTTACTTTTTGTTTCAATGTTTAATTTCATTATGCAAGGCTAGAACCTTTATCAGATTCTAGGGTTTCTCCATGTGTGCTACATGTTTTGATTCGAATTCTTCAATCCCTTTTATTGGTTTAAACTTATTGATTTTATTTCAAATTTGTTTTTCAATTGAAGGATCGAGAGATGAAAATTGAATAAGTTTTTGTTTTCAATTGATGGACCGAGAGGTGAAAATTGATAATAGGAAGTGAGAGTTTAATATATTTGATTTTCTGTCCAGCTAAGAAGAATTCAACTATAGGATTAATTTGATTTTTTTTAGATGAATTAACTTGTGTTTTTGAGACTGAGAGGAGATAATCACTAGTTAATAATTTAGATTTTAATTGCCCGGCCAAGGAATTAATTCCACTTTATCAGATTTTCCACCAAAATAATTTTATGAATTTGAATTATTTGTTTCATACATGTCGATCAGATTGCTAAATTTCCCTAGGATCTTTGCTTTCATATATTTGAATTTCTTTTAAAAGTTGTTTTCATAAGACCAAAAACTCTCAAAATTGGATTTGCCCAAACAAAGGATTTAAAAATTATACTCAGTATATGAATTTCTTTCGTTGCACTATATCTCTAGGTTCGACAAACCTTCGGGTTATTTATAAATTTATTTTTCCTATGCTATAATCTGTGTGCAGATTTTTCATCGATCAATGCGCCAAGAGAGAAGACCCCCAGCCCGATAGGATGGTACACTGGATAACCAGTGGGTAAAAAATCAGTGGCGTCTCTAGATTGTCAACAAAGTGAACACGTATGCTCCTCAATGATGGGTCAGTCCTAACTTAGCACAAAAAAACCATGAAACCATAAATTTCACCTGCGATGATGCGCCCGAGCTACAAGACCGTTATCATGATGCTTTGGTTATCACCATGATCATCTACAACTGTTAAGTCTTTCCGCCAATATTCTCTTCTTAAGGGCACTTCGAGAGATGTTGGTACCCATGAGAAATGTGATACCCATAACTATGACCTTGTACAGGTTTAATGGGGGGGGGACAACAAACCCTGAGTGAGGTCGTACTGCCCGCCTACTGTGGAGATATGAGTGTCGACATTAAATTCCAAGTGGTTGATGCGGCTTCGACGCACAATGCTATATTACGAAGGCAATGTATTTATGAGATAAAAGTTATACCCACAATGTATCATCTACTCTAATTCCCAACCCCTGGTGGGATCCCCACGGTCCAAGGGGAACAAAAGACATCTTGTGTGTGCTATTATGCCAGCTTCAAGTCATTAGGTACCGAAGAACATCAGGTTAAAAACAACATCGCGGTCAATTGACTGACCACAAACGAGCTATTGGAGGTCGCAATCGACCGCAAAGACCCTACTAGAAAGACCTTTGTAGGAACAGAGCTCGAACAAGGACTACACGTCGCCATCATTGAATTTTTAAAGAGGAAGGCACTTGTGTTCGCCTGGTCGCACCGGGGCATGACTGGGATCGACCTATCAGTTACGACATGCAAACTCAAAGTGGATCCCAACTGTTGACTAGTGCAGCAGAGAAGAAGAAAATTTGCAGTAGAAAAGAACAAAGCAATAGACCAGGAAATCCAGAAGCTACTTGATATAGGGTTGGTCCGAGAAGTCCACAACCACACATGGCTTGCTAATGTTGTCATGGTAAAGAAGAAAAATGGCAAAAACATGTTTTGTATTAATTTCACCGACCTCAACAAGGCATGTCGAAAGGACCCTTACCCCGTACTGAACATTAACGCAACTATCAATGCAACTTTCGAACATGAGCTGCTGAGTTTTATGGATGCCTTCGCGAGTTACAACCAGGTCCAAATGCACCCAAACGACCAAGAGGAAACCGCTTTTATGACAAGTAGGGGCATCCACTGTTATAAGGTTATGCCTTTCAGCCTCAAGAACATAGGATCGACCTATCAACAACTCTCGAAAATAATGTTCTAGCAACATATAGGAAAAATGATTGATGTCTACATCGACGATATGCTCGTCAAGTCACTCAAAGGGACCGACCACGTAGCACACTTCAATGAAATGTTAAGAATCCTAGAGTGCTATAATATGATACTGAACCTTGTCAATTCTTTATTCGGGGTATCATCCGGGAAATTATTGGGCCAAGTTGTAACAAAGAGAGAAATAGAGGCTGATCCCATCCAAATAATTCTATTGAGGACATTGAATGTCCTAAATCCCCAAAAAAGTGCAAAGGCTCACCGAGAGATTAGCCGTGATCAGCCGCTTTATTTCCAAATACTCATAATAAATGCAGCCCTTCTTCCACACCCTAAAGAAGGTGGCTTGCTTCAAATGGACTGAGGAATGCATGAAAGCACTCGAACAGCTCAAGGCTTACCTGACTAATCCTCCCCTATTGTCCAAACCACCAGAAGGGAAAACATTAGTGTTGTATCTCATAATATCCGACCACGCCATCGGTGCTGGGATTTTATATGTTGTTCCCAGATCAGATTACGTATAATGTGCAGCAGAAGTATTAAATATGATAAATGCACTCTAACTTAGACAGTTCAGCTAACTATCGACACAGTTTTCACTTAGCAGTTTTAGAAATACAATTCAAGTTAGCCAGCAGATTATTTTAACAATTTTGCAGTTATGAGCAGTTAACAGTTTATACACATCCACACTTATGAGAGAAGTGTTGAAGGTTTCAAGATATAATCGAAAAATGTAAAGTGCGTAAGTAAATAAAATTGTAAACGACACAGGATATTTATAGTGGTTCGCAGCCTTAAGTCCTACATGTAGGGTCTTCCCGTGAACCGAATCACCAAAACCAATTTGAACCGGATCGATTTATGGGTATTGTGCATAATTAAATAAACGATAAACCCTAGCATGCTCCTATGAATTTAATACTCAGATTTGTGGATTGAGGGATGACCGTAATTCCATCGAGTCTGATCCGATCCTTTGAGTTTGAATTTCCAACTTTAATTCAACCACGCAATTTGATTTTTATCTGCGGAAGTAGAAATTAGAAATCTAATTTCTAGAATAAAAATCGAAAATAAAAAAGAAAAGAAATAAGATTTCTGTTCTCCAGATTAGGTCTTCAGATCTGTATCCCAATGCTGTTCAGATCTACTACTGGTGAGGACTCCGTAAATCTGTGGTTTGAGCAGGACCAGAATCAAAATTCTCCTCCATTTCTCCTTGAAAACGGCGCCACACTCTCTCTCTCTAGGTTAAGGGTTTTTCAACTGTCATTCAACTTATGAGAGAGAGCTGTCTATTTATAGACCTAGGGTTGCAAACCCTAATGGGCTCCTGGGCTCAATTCAGCATATTTATTTGGGCCAGACCTGGGACCTAATGCAAATAATAAAGTGGGCCTATAAATTAATTAATTCCCATGTCCACAACTCATGAAACAATTAATTAATTAAAATTAATTCTTTTTCACCACAGAATTAATACTGACCTACCCCTTTATTACCACGTTATGAGAACAGGCTGCATTAATTAAGAATACCCATATTTAAGGTTACCGGACATCCATTAATTAATTGGAGCCTCTGACAAGCTCTAACTACAAGTAATTAATATCTTATTATTCCTGAGTAGTACCACTCAATCCTTATCACTCGTGCCTGAACTTAATCAGCCTGCAGGACTTTGGCACGATGAATGTTATTGAGCTCCTCAGGGAATGTTCCCATCCTATTAATCGGATATGGTTACCTAAACCCAGTCTCACGCGGTACTACACGAATTGTTGTTACCCAAGATGCAGATATACGAGCACATTACTTATGCTCTCCATCATGGCAAGTCAAAGCAACAGTCAACCCGTGCAAACCCTTGAACCTTCGTTAGGGTTTGGACTCAATCAATATAACGAGATCTTGTATTCGCTGATGTCAGACAGACGAATATATCTCACTGCGCTCCATCAATACGCCACCTCTGCGTACCAGCTTGTCAAGTAACCTTGACAGACTACTTATTCCGACAATGCCGCAGCCATCCAGACAGACGTATCCTCATACGCTGTCTCGGCTGTGATCAGGTTTATGTCTCACTAGGTCAAGTGATCATACTGTCTTCTGCGATCTACAACACGCCGTATGATCGTCCCTATCGGTGATACAAGAGGATACCATTGTTCATACATGTAAGATTGTTAACAGATAGGAGAAATAAACAGTCGTATACTCATTATAATAAATGCTTTCAGTATACAAAACCCATCAATCTCCCACTTATACTCAAAGCATAACTAAGCTATTACAGAGTATACAGTCCGTCTATCTAGTCTGCTGTCTCTTTAACCACTGTCAGTGGTCGGCATCCACCTCAGACCTAGCTCACGAATATGTCTTTCGTAAACTTTCTGCGGCAAGCTCTTTGTAAATGGATCAGCTAGATTGTAGCAGTGTCAATCTTCTTAATTTGCACATCGCCCCTCGATACGATTTCTCGTATGATATGATACTTTCTCTCTATGTGTTTGCTTGCCCTGTGAGACCGCGGTTCCTTTGAGTTTGCCACTGCACCAGAGTTATCACAATAAATAGTGATGCTCCTCGGCAAACTCGGGATCACGCCCAACTCTAAAAGGTAGTTCCTAAGCCATACGCCCTCTTTCGAGACGTCGGAGGCGGTGACATATTCCGCCTCCATGGTGGAGTCAGCAATGCATTTCTGCTTTGAGCTCCTACAAGACACAGCTCCACCTCCCAAGGTAAACACATATCCTGAGGTCGATCCTGGTCCCCTAAGAAATCCAAGTCTGTATAACCCACAGGGCACAAATCCTCACTTTGATAAACTAGGCAGAAATTCCTAGTTCTTTTCAAGTACTTGAGGATGTTCTTTACAGCAGTCCAGTGCGCCTGTCCAGGGATAGACTGATATCTAGCTACCATGCCAATGGCATAACATATATCTGGCCTGGTACAGAGCATCGCATACATGAGGCTACCCACAGCCGAAGCATATGGTACAAGACTCATCTCATCTTTCTCCCGCTGTGTCTGAGGACACTGCCCACTAGAAATATGAACGCCATGTCTGAAAGGTAGCAAGCCTTTCTTGGCGAGTTGCATTCTGAACTGGTCAATCACAGTATCCACATAGGATGCCTGGGATAAGCTCAACATTCTTCTCTTACGATCTCGTAAGACCTTAATCCCAAGAATATAGCCAGCTTCTCCCAGATCTTTCATTTGGAACTGTTCGGATAACCAAGCCTTGATTTCTGACATTGCTCCCTCGTTGTTTCCAAATAGGAGTATGTCATCAACGTATAGTGCAAGAAAGACCACGCTCCTACTGACACAAAGTCGGTAAACACAACTTTCGTTTTCCAACTGTGCAAATCCATAGGATTCAATCACATCGTTGAAACGTAAATTCCACGACCTTGAAGCTTGCTTAAGTCCATACAAGGACTTCCTAAGCTTCCAAACAAGATGTTCTTCGCCCTTGCTTATGTAACCCTCGGGTTGCTGCATATAGATGTCCCTGCCTTCTTCAAGGTAACCGTTTAGAAAAGCGATGCTCCATTTGGAAACATCCTTGTCCCGCACTGCCTCTTCGTAAGTCAGTGGGTCAGAGTCCTCATGTCCGTCTTCCGGGCTCAAGTCCGAAGACTCACCCACGAACATGTATCTTTTTGGCTGGAAAATAACTCTCCCACTACGATGAGGTGTCGTGTCAGTAGTAGGTGCATTAACTTGTGGTCCTGCACCTTGCACTGAAGAACGTGTCTGTTGTGCTGTACCTCTCACAGGTGCACCCACATCTACACGTTCCCCTTCCCTTGGAATTGCATTCTCATTTTCAATTTCTTGAAGAACGATATCACTCCTTGACTTGTGATTACTCACATATTCGTCCTCCAAGAATCTAGCGTTGGTGCTAACAACAACTCTCTGACTCTCAGGACAGTAAAAGTAACCAACTTTCGTTTGCCCGGGATACCCTATGAACAACATTACTTTTGACATGCTTTCTAACTTATCAGGTTCCTTCGACAGTACGTGTGCCGGACAGCCCCATACTCTAAACTTGCACAAACTTGGTTTGTGACCAAGGAAGAGCTCAAAAGGCGTCTTAGGAACTGATTTAGAAGGCACCATATTAAACACGTAAGCTGTTGTCTCCAATGCGTAGCCCCAAAATGAAATTGGTAAGTTTGCATAACTCATCATTGATCTTACCATCTATAGAAGAGTCCTATTTCTTCTTTCAGCTGCACCGTTTTGCTGGGGAGTACCCGGTGCAGTCCACTGGGATGTTATCCCATTTTCTGACAAATATTGCAGAAACTCGTTACCGAGGTATTCACCACCGTGGTCAGATCGCAGTGACTTGATAGTTTTCCCAACATTCCTTTTCTACCTCAGCCTTGAACTTTTTGAATTTCTCAAAGCATTCAGACTTGTAGCAAAGCAGGTAAACGTATTCATACCTTGAGTAATCGCCAATGAAAGTGACGAAGTACTCGTACCCTCCACGAGCCTGCGTGGACATCGGTCCACATAAGTCAGAATGGATCAATTCCAACACTTCCTCTGCTCGAGACTGACTAGCCTTGAAAGGCCTATTTGACATCTTGCCCTCGATGCAGGATTCACAGACTTGATAAGGTACAGCCCGGACTAGGTCCAATGTACCGTCATCTGCAAGTCTCTGAATCCGCTTCAAGCTGATGTGACCCAGTCTCAAGTGCCAGAGATATGTAAGATCCACATCAGAAGAAATAAGTTTTCTCTTTCTAGGATTATCAATTACGGATGAATTACATGCAATACTTAAGGACATATTTGATTGAAGTAACATAGAGATTGTAAATCAACATCACATAACGGATAACTTTGTTATTACCAATGATAAAATCATAAATAACAAATATCGATAAAAGTTGATAAAATTTGTCCTACCGATAAACCACGGCCCACAAATGAACTCTCAAATGTACTTAATTCATCAAAACATAAAGAAAAGAAAACTTCATGAAGCTCCGTCAAAAAACGTTGCCTTCATCCAGTTTGGTATCTTCTTGCCATCACTCACCAACCTTGTCGGCACGGTCCCCTGCAAAGTACAACAACATGATCAACAAGTCAGTGCTTACAGCTCTAGAAGAGCAACAACGGACTCTAATCATGCTTACAGTTATACATGAAAATGGCATACCTTGTCTAGCTTTGTTGGCTTGACAATCTTTCCTCCAATGTCCTTTATTACCACACCTGAAGCACATGTCCCTGTCAGTCGCCGCCTTAGGCTATTTCCCAGCCCCACCATCCTTCACAGGTGTCTTCTTGGCCCACTTCTTAATCCCTTTCTTCCGCTTCATACTTTTCGGTACAGCAGAGAGATTACCAAAATTGGCCAAGGCAAACTTCTGAGGGTTCATGACCGATTCCGCTGCCATCAAGTCATTGAGTAACTCGTTAAGAGTATACTCTTTCTTGTTCATGACAACATTCAGCCTAAAACTCTCAAAGGACTTGGGTAGAGAGTTCAGTATGATATCGACCTTAGCCTCAGCGTCGATACCTCCACCATGCACAGTTAGTTCATCCATGAGGTGAGTCATGGTAACTACGTGCTCTCTCACTGAGGTGCCATCAGTCATTTTCTTACTCATGATTTCTCTCATGAGATTGAACCTGACGGCTCTATCAGTTTCCCCATAGGTTGCCTCCAGACTCGTCATGATGTCATAGGCATCCCTATGGTGCTGATGTTGCTGCTGAAAGACTTTCAACATAGTGGTCATCATGTAGCACTTGACTACATTGTTCGATTTCTCCCACTTGTTATAAAAGTCTATATCCATTTGACTGGATTCAGCAGTTGGCACTTCGGGACGAAGTACTTGCAGAACGAACATATGTTCTTCTGCAATCAGGAGGTACTCAAGATTGTGCTTCCATTCTAGGAAATTTGGACCAGTTAAAGTGTTTTGTGCGAGAATATTGATGACATTAGACATAGAAATATCTGAAACAATAAAAAATCTTAAATAAGAAAATACATGTCGAACTTCGAAAACAAATGCATTGAAAACCTTTTAATAAATCAAATACAAATGTTTTCCACTAATTGCCCAAGAGTTCCCACCGCAAGCTACACTCGTAGACGTTTACGATGTCACCCTCAACAGAACTGCGGGTTTTAAGCCCCAATCCATTTAATTTCACTACCATGTCAGGATGCTTTTGACACTAGAAATTAATAATTAGTGAAAACCTTAGACCAAGCCATCTCTCAAGAACAGGGATGCAATTCTTGCATTATATTCTAAGATGCTTCTAAGCAATTAACCACAAATTTAACTCCAGCAAAAAGAGACAGTTTAGCATGGCACGTAACCATACCGCACAACCCTTAAAGCTTTTGTTATCTATAATTTAAATCAATCCTATAATACTTGTGAAAGAGATCTACGCAAGCTACACTCGTAGACGTTTACGCAAAACCCTCCCACTATTCACATGATTTAAATTGTTTGTCTAGAAATCCCAACAACCGTACTCATGCACCTTTAGGAACTAGCAAGCTACACTCGTAGACATTTACTAGAACGAGAGATACACTTACAGCCTAGGACCGCTTCGTGGAGGTCTATTGATTTTAATTAAAAAATCTGCTTAGTATTTTTCTTTTAAAAGGTTTCTTATATGCGCACATATACTTTCTTTGTTATTATATTTTCCAAATTTTTGCAAGTAATTAAACAAGCCCAAAAACTCCCAAAATAAAATCCAACAAAAGAAATTAATCACATAAGCATGCTTGGAAAGCTGTAAATAATAAAAGCGATAAATCATGCTTTTCATATTATCTACACATGCTTAATTGCGCACATAATAAATCACATATCATACGAGGACAATTAAGGCAAACAAAAATTCCTCGTGGCCCCACAAAAATAGAAAAAATAAATTCTATCTATTACAATTTGAAATTTGAATCTATTTGGATAGATACAAATCTTCTCAAATCTTCCAGAGCCTCCAAATCTTGATTCACCAAATCTTTTGGGATTTAGGCCTTTGTGATCTGATGATTTTCCCTAACCCTAATGCAAACCCTAGGGTTTACACAGGATTGCACAAACCACCAAAACCACAAGCCACCGCGACGGGACAGCATCAGCCGACGACTACCACCGCCGCCGCCAGCCGACGCCGCCTGCCGCCGGACCACCGCCGCCCTGCGCCACCGCGTGCGGGCTGCACGCCCCGGCCGCGCGCGTGTCGCGCTGCCGCCATCGCCCGCCGTGTCCTTCGCCGGCCCTGCGTCGGCTCCTTCTTCGTTCTTCGTCCTCGACCTGTCCAATTACATAATTTTGAAAAATAAAATTATAGAATCTATTCTATTACAATTTTTCAAAATCTACACTAATCACGGATTTTCTCGTGATTTTACAAAATTAATTCAGCCCTACACGGATAAACCATCGCAGGCTGAATTAAACGGGTTGCCACGAGGAACAAAAACCAACATCAACAAAACAGTAAATCCATACATGCACACTGAATTCAATTATGCACAAAAGAGCCATAAATCAGAAACTTCGCTCTGATACCACCTGTAGGGTTTTCCCGTGAACCGAATCACCAAACCAATTTGAATCGGATCAATTTATGGGTATTGTGCATAATTAAATAAACGATAAACCCTAGCATGCTCCTATGAATTTAATACTCACATTTGTGGATTGAGGGATTACCGTAATTCCATCAAGTCTTATCCGATCTTTTGCGTTTGAATTTCCAACTTCAATCTCAACCACGCAATTCAATTTTTATCTGCAGAAGTAGAAATTAGAAATCTAATTTCTAGAATAAAAATCGAAAATAAAAAGAAAAGAAATAAGATTTATGCTCTCCAGATCAGGTCTTCAGATCTGTATCCCAATGTTGTTCAGATCTACTACTGGTAAGGATTTCGTAGATCTGTGGTTTGAGCACGACCAGAATCAAAATTCTCCTCCCTTTCTCCTTGAAAACGGCGCCCACACTCTCTCTCTAGGTTTAGGGTTTTTCAACTGTCATTCAACTTATGAGAGAGAGCTGTCTATTTATAGACCTAGGGTTGCAAACCCTAATGGGCTCCTGGACTCAATTTAGCATATTTATTTGGGCCAGACCTGGGACCTAATGCAAATAATAAAGTGGGCCTATAAATTAATTAATTCCCATGTCCACAACCCAGGACACAATTAATTAATTAATATTAATTCTTTTTCACCAAAGAATAAAAAGAATTAATATTGACCTACCCCTTTATTACCACGTTAAGAGAACGGGCTGCATTAATTGAGAATCCCCATATTTAAGGTTACCGGACATCCATTAATTAATCAGAGTCTCTGACAAGCTCTAACTACAATTAATTAATATCTTATTATTCATGAGTAGTACCACTCAATCCTTATCACTTGTGCCTGAACTTAATCAGCCTGCAGGACTTTGGCACGATGAATGTTATTGAGCTCCTCAGGGAATGTCCCCATCCTATTACTCGGATATGGTTACCTAAACCTAGTCTCAGGCGGTACTACACGAATTGCAGTTACTGAAGATGCGGATATACGAGCACGTTACTTAGGCTCTCCACCATGGCAAGTCTAAGCAACAGTCAACCCGTGCAAACCCCTGAACATTCGTTAGGGTTTGGACTCAATCAATATAACGAGATCTTCTATTCGTTGATGTCAGACAGACGAATATATCTCACTGCGCTCCATCAATACGCCACCTTTGCGTACCAGCATGTCATGTAACCAAGACAGATTACTTATTCCGACATTGCAGCAGCCATCCGGACAGACGTATCCTCATACGCTGTCTCGACTGTGATCAGGTTTATGTCTCACTAGGTCAAGTGATCATACTGTCTTCTGCGATCTACAACACGCCGTATGATCGTCCCTATCGGTGAGACAAGAGGATACCATTGTTCATACATGTAAGATTGTTAACAGATAGGAGAAATAAACTGTCGTATACTCATTATAATAAATGCTTTCAGTATACAAAACCCATCACTACATCCACTCTTCAGATATCTGATCCGATAATTCACTAAGCATTGAAAATACACTCCTCACGATCTATAGCCAGTTTCTGTAGAAACCTCAGTCCACAACACAATGAATCACACGCCCAGACAGCTGTACTTCACTCTTTTTTCAGTCCGTTGAAGACTCTTCATCATCTCTGTATACCGGCTCGAAGTTGGACTGAGGACAAAACTTTTTTTCCTCTATCGGTAGGTTGGATGGTTGAGTTCTTCCCAGAACTTTCACATTTTGGCAGTTGCCCGTAATAACCTACTCTTCCTTTGCAAGAGCAGGCTGCTATGTTCTTACTCGAAGAATAAGAACACCAAAGAGGTAGATTAAGTCGGCTGACTTAATCCTCGTGTACCCAGGGTAACACGGTGAATCTCCAAAGATTCTATAAGCAATGAATGCTTTATGTTCAATAAATAAACATCAATAATAATGCCTTCTCTCTTGAAAGTGTTTAATGCCTTGAGCTTTAACTTTTGTTGAGAGGCTGGTGTGTCGAGATTAAAAAATGCGAGATTGTTCAAAGGTTTGGCACAAGATTTTTGTAAAGGTTTTTATGTCTCTATATTTCCTGCTATTTAAAGGTGGTGACCCAGAAAATAGCCGGTAGAGACATAGAGAAGAATGTCCAATCATAGTCCATTCTTCTCTGTAAAAAGTCGTTTTCCTCTCTGATATCTCTACTGCATCAACCTGCTTTTATGAGCAGCTTGTACTTGATGTGTCAGACATTCAAACAATATTGTACACCAGTCGCAACTGAGTAGTGTCTGTCTTTCCTATTGACTTCCTCAAGGATCTTCTGCAACTACTCGATGCTTACCTCGTACGCATTCTTAGACGTGAAAGTTTCTTGACCTGATACTGTGAGCGCCTCTAAACAATTTTCTTTGAGTATCCAGACTTTGGCAGGAAAAAATGTTTGCGCAGTTTTTGTGACTTTGATCTACTCTGCTTTTCTTCGTCTTGTATGCTCGACAGTTATCTCATCAGAATGATGTCTTCTTTAAAACGGTTCCATAGTTTTGATGATATCCTTTTTCCTAAACTATTACAACTCGATTATCCTATACAAGGATCTCATGAGGTAATACTCTAAAGCCTAAACTTTGGTATATAGTTTTGACACACTAAAACATCAAATTAAGGTGGGATTACAACAGTAATACCAAACAATTTCCCCATTTTTGATGTTGTCAAAACCATACCTCTAAGTCTATCTATGTCGACGAGATGATGCAGTTGGTCTGAGTTTTACAGTGTTTGTCTATCTAATATTGCACAGATCCATGCTTCTTCTACACTTCGACCTACTCTAAATGATCTTCCCCCTTAATGGGATAATAGTTCTCGATTAAAATCAATCATTTTAGAGTAATAAGAGAAGAAGGTTTGCAGATCACACTGGAAAATGTGAATTCAGCCAATCAAGAATCAAAGTGAGAGACAATGAGTAGTTGTCTTCAAACCAATGTGATCGATTTGGTGACATTTCATGTCCTCATGTGTCCAGTCCTCCACAGGTTTATATACTGTTTCAATGCCGTCTGGAACATATTCAGTGGCGAGTACGACTTTTGACATCTGGATTTTTAGAGGTCCCTTCGTTAGAACCTCATCCAACTCTGGATGTTGAGCTCTCAACTAAATGAGACATCTCTTCTTCCAAACTTCAAATTTCTTTGGATTGTACTTGGGAAGACATGAGTAGTTCATCATTATGTTCTAAAGAGTATCTGCTCGCTAATCACACTTAAACAAACACTTAGAGTGTAAGGAAGTACAGATCCGGTCTTAAGCGACACCAAATAGGATAGTCTGGAAAGACCGACCTGTGTTGATACCACTTGTTGGTCCCAGATCAGAGAGCGTATAACGTGCAGCGGAAGTATAGGAAATGAAAATGTGCACTCTAACTTAGGCAGTTCAGCTAACAAGCAAAATAGTTTTGTTTAGCAGTATAATAGTTCTATTTACGTTAGCCAGCAGATTGTTTTAACAACTTTGCAGTTGTAAGCAGTTAATAGTTCATGTGGTTTAAGATGTGCTAGAAAACTGTAAAGTGCGTAAGTAAATAAAACTGTAAATACACAAGATATTTTATAGTGGTTCGGAGCCTTAAGTCCTACGTCCACTCTTCGGATATCAGATCCGGTAATTCACTAAGTAATGAAAATACACTCCTCACGATCTATAGCAAGTTGCTGTAGAGACATCCATCTACAGCACAAAGGATTACTCGCCCAGGTAGCTGTACTTCACTCCTTCTTCAGTCCGTCGAAGGCTCAGCGTCTTCTCTGTGGACCGGCTCGAAGTTGGACTGAGGACAAACCTCCCTTTTCCTCCTTCGGTAGGATGGATGGTTAAGTTCTTCCCAGAACTTATGCAGGTTGGCAGTTGCCCATGATAACCTACTCTTCCTTTGCAGGAGCACGCTGCTATGTTCTTATTTGTAGAATAAGAACACCAAAGAGGTAGATTAAGTCGGCTGACTTAATCCTTGTGTACACAGGGTAACATGGTGAATCTTCAAAGATTCTATGAGCAATGAATGCTTCGTATTCAATAAATGAACCACGATATTAATGCCTTCTCTCTTGGAAGTGTTTACTGCCTTGAGCTTTATCTTCAGTAGAGAGGCTAGTGTGTTGGAGATTCATGAGTGCAAGATTGTTCAGAGGTTTGGCACAATATTCTTGCATAGGTTTTTCTGTCTCTATTGTTCCTGCTATTTATAAGTGAAGACCTAGAAAATAGCCGGTAGATACATAGAGAAGAATGTCCAATCATCGTTCATTCTTCTCTGTACAAGGTCGCTTTCTCCTCTGCTATGTCTGCTGCGTCGACCTATTTTTCTGAGCAGCTTGTACTTGATGTGTCAGACGTTCAAACAACGTTGTACACCAATCGCAACTGAGTAGTATCTGTATTTTATTATTGACTTCCTCAACGGTCTTCTACAACTGCTCGACATTAGCCTCATACGCATTCTTGAGCGCGAAACTGTCTTGACTTGGTAACTCTGAGCGCCTCTCAACAGTTTTCTTTGAGTGTTCAGACATTGGTAGGAAGAAAATTGTTTGCGCAGTTTTTGTGACCTTATTCTGCTCTACTTGTCTTCGTCTTGTCTGCTCGACAGTTATCTCGTCAGAATGATGTCTTCTTCAAAATTGTTCCATAGTTTTGATGATGTCCTTCTTCCTAGACGATTACAACTCGATTATCCTATACTAAGATTACATGAGTTAATACTCTAGAACCTAGACTTTGGTATATAGTTTTAACACATCAAAACATCAAATTAAGGTGGGATTACAACAGTAATACCTAACATGGCTAAATTATCAACAACGTGTGTCGATCGACACACATACAAGTCGACATCCGGGAATGGTCTCCATGTCTATTCACCCTTCCAACCTCCATATCGATCGACACCGGCAATGTCGATCGACACACATGCATGTGTGCCGAGCCTCTCCTTCCTGTCTTCCATCGATCGATATCCCACCTCCGTATCGATCGACATGCACCATGTTTATTGACACAGAGGTCTTGCTTAAGAATTTTGGCACGTCTTCCAACTTGGTCAACTTCCCGTATGTCAATCGAAGCAGCAACTCTGTGTAACTCGGCTCTTTTCACCTTTTGCTCACTTTTAGTCTCAAATACCTACAAAACTGAGCACAGCAAGCGTAATATCCCCTATAAATAGTTCATGCTCGATTATTAACTAAAAATGAATGTAAATGCATAAAACAATAAAGAAAACAAAGCGACAAGTGAGATAAAATACAAGCTTATCAATGGGGACGTTCTCTGAGGAGCTTACAAGGTTGAATTTTAAGTTCTAGCATAAGTGAAAAGAGTGAGTGGTACTACTAAGGAAACAAGTTATAAATTAATTATGGTTGATTCTCAAAAGCCAAATTAATTAATGTATGTCTCAAAACCTTAAATATGTGGATCATTCAAGTTTAATTCAACCCGTTCCTAATAACAAGTTATCAAAGGGGTGTTTCAGCATTGTATCCGTGGTGAAGGTAAGACAATGTTTTATTAATTAAATATGTTTTGGGATGGACATGGAGAATTAATTAATATGGATGGCCCATTTTATTATTTGCATTTGGTCTCTAGTATGGCCCACAAACTGCTCATAGCCTGTAGGTCCCCGATTAGAGTAATTGCCAATGCAGTGGAATGTTAAATGTCTTGCACTTATCTTGTTAAGGTGTTGAATTAGAAAGTCTTTATAAAATATGTGTTTAAGCTCGAGAGTTGTTTAAGTTCATTGCAAGTTATACACCAACACTTGTGGTGTTGTGTTTCAAATTAGCAGATAATCAACGAAATAGTAAGCATTAAATAACACAAAGGTTATAGTGGTTCAAACAAATGTTCTACGTCCACTCTTCATTCTGTTGACTGGAAATTCACTAAGATTGATTACAACGGGTAGGACTTGATCTCTAACTGCAAGCAGCTCTTCTGTCTTGTCACAATGCAACTTCAAGCACCTTTGATGTCAATCATCTCAATGCTTATTTGAGTGAGGACGCACCTCGCAGCCTCCTTAAATGCTGGAATAGGAATTTTATAGTTCTTCCTGGAACTTCTCTCCATTGCAGAAGTAGCCCGTTGTATTCAATCTTGCAGATCAAGATGACTTCAAAGATTTTTCATAGACATAAAGTACTTAAGGAATAACCTCTGAAGTAATCTTCTAGGGTCTCGTGATGAACACGGTAGCTTTATCAAAGCCTCGATTGATTTTTGATCGGATGTGAATTCGACAGAGTGCATGCGTGTATTTGCGTAATTGTTAAACTTCATAACTTTTGAACTCTGCGAATCCTTCTATTTATAGACAGAGATTCAAACATAAATGTTTGAATCTTTTTGTCCGTTAGACAGTATTTGTCGAACCGCCAATTCATTCCTTCTTTTTCTGAAAAACACAAAGACTCTTCAGATCTCCTCCTTATTTGATTGGCTCTTTCCTTATTTAACCGACTTGTCGAACGGATCATTGAGTTTAGTCTGGAAATCTACCTTTTGTCTCTTGTTAAATCAGCTTTTTGATTTTAGGAGATTCCTTAAACTCTGGAGATTGAAGATCCTTTGATTTCATTACTTCAGATGATTGTTTGGATGCTATCGGAACTCTTTGCTGAGTTCGCTAGTTGTCTGCTGAGATCTCAGTAACCTTGCTGATATTCAACAATTTGTTTGCTATATTCCTTGAGCAACTCTGTTGTCCGCTGAGTGCCTTCAACAATCTTCACATGTTTTCTAGCCTTCCGATATTTTGTTGTTTGCTAGTATCCTTATTATCCTCAATAACCTCTGTATGTTTGCTGAATCCTTCAGTATTCTTCTTGCACTTTGGTTGAGTCATCTAGCAACCTCTTCGCACTTTACTGACTCGTTCAGCAAACTTCAGCAATCCTTTCTATCTCTATTATAACTCGATTATAATCATCCTATACAGGACTTTTACAATTTCAACACGATTCTAAGTTGCTAGAGACTAGATAATCTTGCTTTGATGCACAAAAACCAATAAAATAAACAATAAGATCTAAAGGGGTAGGATATTAACTACAATTTCCCCCTTTTTAGTATGATCAAAGCCCTAATTCTAACTTCTGATCATGGGAAAGAAGACTCCTCAGTTTAAAAAGTATATCTAGCAATTCTAACTCATTTTGTCAACTCACTTAGACTTAGCAAGTGTTCGAAAAAGTTCCCCCTCAAAATACGAAGGGTATTGCTCAATAAAAATTTAGCATAAATAAATGACTTAATGAATTAATGAAAATTAAACAACAATTACGCACACAACACATTCACACAAATGAATTAGATCAATACTAAATCGAACACACACACATACTCAGCAATCCACGTGCAATTTGTTGATTACACAAAATGTTTAAGTTCAGCTAATCAAATAAGCAGAACTGGACAATGAGAGGTTGTCGTCAATCTGGGTAAGTTTCCATTAATAATTCAGTTGATAAGTACTGGAAACACAACCCAAATAAAAAAAAACTTACAAAAATTCAAAGATAGAAAGAGTTTACTTCTTGGTTGCGGAGGAATCAGAATCAGCATTCTTGGAGCTAGGAAACCTGGTGGCGTTGGTAAGATTGTTGATGGATTGCGTAGTAATCTTCATGAACCTGTCCACTTAGGCATCTCGCTCCTCTCCCTTTCCTCCTTCTTCCTCCTTTCTTCCTTCTCCTCCTCTGCTTGCTGCCTTCAGAATTCTTCTTCCTTCTAGCGTCAAGGCGAGTAAGCCTTTCTTCTTCCTCCTCTTTGATGGCAGCAAAAAGGTCGGAGGAGAAAGATATGAAATCTTCTTTCAATGTTTGGCGCAGCTCCTCTTTAGATTTTTCAATCTTCTCTACCACCTTGGCTTCCACCTTAGCATCCATGATTGCTTCAATATAAATCTGGATATCCCTATGAAATGTACTACAGCTCAAGGGTTTGGCAATTATGATCAGGAATCCCTTCGATGTCATCATTTGGCTGGAAGTTGAGGGAATGTAAGTACATTTGGCTATCTCTTGAGATTATTCAACATTTGGATGAACAAGTTCTTCTTCCATATGCTCGAACTCTTTAGCAACTCGTTCATCAGCAACATCCTCTTCAGCATTTGGATTGGGAGGCTGATAAATGACCATTCGAGTAGGAAGGAAAGCCAGAGTATTCAACAAATGTTCTCGGAACTCCTTCATCTTCCTCTCCTCCTCAGCTCTCTTCTTGTCTGCCTTCTCCTTAGTGAATCTGGCCAGCAACTCAGCAACCTAATTCCTTGTTGGAAGAGACCTTAGCACAATTGTTGATGAAGAAGATTCAGCAACCGGTGCATATTCAGATTGTGGCAATGATTGGTCTACAAATGCAGCTCGGTGCTCCTTAATCTTCCGATGTCTGACCACTACTTGCTTCTAGGGATATTGTCTCTTAGATGTCTGATCCATCCTTTCATCGGCCCAGTCCTCCTTACTTTGCCAATAGTTCATCCCCATCTGAGCCATTATAATTGCTCAATCCTCGTAATGAAGCTCGTGACTAACATAGTCGTAAAACCTCCACCTCTGGAATTCAATTTTCAGAAAGTCAATATCAGCAAAATCACTTGCGAATTCTACGGCATAGATAGACTCGAATTCCTCGACAAGTTGAATATCAATGAACGTGCAAATATCCTTCGCCCAAGGAATGAGATCCTCATCTTGTACAGTGACTAGTGGACACCATTGGTCAATGTGTTTAGCCCTGAATCTGCTCTGTGGTGGTCAATTCAGTGGCACTATCAGCATATTGGAACTTGAAGCCGACTCTCCTTCCGCAATCACCATGGCTCCCTCAGCAGCTCCTGAACTTCAAATCATCTTGACCTCCTCCCCATCACTAGGGATATCATCAAAGGAGATGCCCGAAACATCATTGGAGGAAGGAGCAGCTGCTCGGCTTTACCAAAGAGAGTCAATGGTCTCCTTCAGCAATGATGAGGAATCAACAGCTGTGGCCCATCCTGGGACTTTGGCTGGGTCAAGTCCTAGGGCCCTGTGATATTTTTCAATTCTCTCATTAACCTCCTTTCTTATATCATGTGCCAGTTGTTTCGGGGTGGTCGCCTGTTCTTGAGGTTGTTCAGCTACGACGTCCAATGCTAATCCTGTTTGCTCAAGATTGCCCTGTAGATCCTCAGATAGAACAATCCAAAGTACGTTAGAAGATATGCATTTGATAAAATATCGATCATACACAGTATCTGATTTGACTTTGGATTCCACAGCAAGCTTGACAGTTACTACTTTCTCTGCTGCCTTCAACTCAACATCTTTCTTCTCAGCAACTATCTTCTCAGCATCTTGCTTTTCAGCATATGCTTGATCTGCAGCATTGCTTTCTCCTTGCACAGCAGTCTTCTTTCTTACCTCCTCAGCATTCACATTGCCAGCATTCTTTTTCTCAAGGTTCGCATCCCCTTGCGCTACTACTTTGTCAACTCCTTCAGATTTAGAAATATTATCCCCTCCTTCCTGCAAAATATTCTTTTCAATCATAATCTCAACAATACGGTCTTCTCCTTGCGCGACCGGTTGTTCTCCAGTAACTACGTTCTGTTAAGCAGCATTGTTATCCTCTTGTGCAACAACCTGCTTTTCAACAACTTCATTAACCTTATCATCTTGAGCAGAGTTACCATCTCCTTGCATGGTAGCTTGCCTAGAAATTTCACCTTCAGCACCAGCACCACCACTTCCCCCTTGCACAGTGGTGGGTTGTATAGTTTAAGTTGCAACACTCCCTTCCCCTTGTGCGGAATTGTAGTCTGTGGAATCATCTCTCCTCCATCAGGTTCTTCTTCTTCATTAACTAGATCATTGGTATCCACATTGCTTTTGCCCTTGGGAAACCTTGGTCTCTTAGTATCCTTCAGAGGTTGTTGTTTTTTGGTGGGTGCCATGTAATCTGTTGGCAGCAAATACTCTCCTCTGTAGAGCTTCTCACTTCGAATGAATCCATCAATGAATTGACTGATTTTGATTCCAAAACTGACATCTTGAGTGAAAAGATGAGTCTTCTTTATGTCTACATTCTTGTATAGGTGCGCCAACCATTTGCTGTATATGAACTATGCCCAATTCCCTAGAATTTGATCCACGATTATCATCATCACGAAGAACTTCTTCGTGCTTAACTCTGATTGTGAACCTGCTTCACAAACCAACATTCTTAGGACCATGACGGCCAAATCTTTGAAGAAGTTAATAAGCGTCTTCAGGGGTGTGGCCACCTTCCTAATCTTCTTTGCAAAGCTCTCTATCTTCCATTATAATCATCTCAACTTCATCTCTTCAGTGTTCTCAACATTGTAAGATGCAATTGCAACATCTTTACCCTCATTTTGTAGACAAAATTTTGCAGCAAGTACTTCAGGGCTGATTAGTATATTTGTGCCTAGCACACTGGTAGAGAAAAACTTCTCATCCTTCCAAATCCCAGCCCTCACAAAGAATTCAGGAACCATATGTGGCCTAAACTTTAGGGGCTCCACAGTCACGTTCTTCATCAAGTTCTCATTCTTGAGCTGGTTAATGATCCAGGAAGAAAAATGCCTTGCACGCAGTGGCTCATATAAGATTTTGTCTTTCTGCAACTGTGCTGCCCTTTTATGTGTGAAAGTGAGTTCTCCGGGTTTCATCTTCTTAGCACTGGATACAAGAACTCCATATCCGATCAATTCATCAATGTGCTCTTTCTTGAATATCCCTGTGAATGTGGGCATGTGTTCTTTCGGCTCACTAGCAAAGGTAGGACCACCAGAGGATTAGGCTGGTCTAGAACGGTTAAATGATTCCGCCATTTGAGATTTTGAACTTTAGTAGACTCTAGGGTTGATGAACGAAGAACAAAGAGATTTCAAAAATTGGCTAAGTGTTTGAATTTGCGATAGGTTTTGAAAATACCCAAACCAACTCCTTATATACGTTGTGGTACGATTGTCTCAAACGAATGGTTGGATCGTGGTGTCTCGCTGGACAAATCAACGATTGAAATAAGGTACGATCATTCACATTTTGACCCATGATTTGAAAAGTGCACGCGTGGCTGATGTGGCACTTTTACATTTGCCTCCTCCTTGTGGAGTGTAAAACCCGAATTTAATATCGCTTTAGGAACCGCAACCTTCGATTGGATACTCCCGCCTTTTGAGGGATTTGAAATGATTTTCTGGTTTTTGTCTGCTAGACGGTTACAACAACCAAATGCATTTTGTTGAGAGTTTGGGCTCAACAATCACTTGGGAGTCTGCTGACGATATCAAATTCAGCTACCAATCTAGACTCTGCTCAGAGCTTGGACTCAACAGACTAAAAATTCAACATAGTCTTCAACAAATATCACAATTATCAGCCACATGTCAGCTTCAACAACCAGATGCTCAGCAAGTAAAATACGTCAAAATTAGAATTTCCCTGATGAGCGCAACAACTCCAGAAATCTAAAAAATCCAAGAATACCAGAAACAGAATGTGAGCTTGGACACATTCTTCCAAAACCTCATCCAACTCCAGCAATCCAAGCATAAGGCAAAGCTCCTTTAATGTGCTCTCTGCTAGTGGTTTGGTGAAGATATCAACAAGTTGGTCTTCTGTCCGAATATATTTTACTGAAATATATTTCTTCTCCATATGATCTCGGATGAAGTGGTATCTGATATTGATGTGCTTCGTCCTCAAATGATGTACACATTTTTTTGTAATGCACATCGCGCTATTGTTGTCGTAGTAGATCGGGATACATCCGGTGCTGACTTCATAATCTTAAAGATGTTGTTTGATCCACAACACCTGGGCACAGAAACTTGTAGCAGCCACGTATTCATTTTTCCTTGAGGATGTTTCTACCAATTGTTGCTTTTTGCTGAACCAGCTGATCAGCTTGTATCTAAGGAATTGACAAGTCCCACTCGTACTTTTCCAGTGTATTTGGCATCCTGCAAAGTCTGAGTCTGAGTATCCAATGAGTGTAATATCATCAGCCTTTGGGTACAATATTCTGAGTGATTTTGTCCCTTTCAAATATTTGACAATCCTCCTTGCTGACTCCAAGTGTGATTTCTTTGGGTTTGGTTGATACCTAGCACACACACCTGCATCATATGAAATATTTTGCCTTCTGGGTGTTAGATATAACAATGAACCAATGATACTTCGATATGCTATTGGATTTATGGATTTGACGTCCTCATCCAAGGAAATTTGACATATTGTGCTCATTAGAATCCGCAGATACTTTGTCTTCTCTGGACAATATTTGCTAATGATATCCTTCATATATTTCTTTTGATGAATGAAGATCCCTTGGCTGGATTGCTGAACTTGCAATCCTAAGAAATACGACATCTTCCCCATCATGCTCATCTGAAAGTTATTCTACATGAGCTGCGCAAACTTTTCACAAAGGGTTAGATTCTTAGAACCAAAAATAATATCGTCCACATAAATTTGCACAAACAATATGTCTTCAGCATCTTAGATCAGAAAGAGAGTTCGATTGATCTTCTCTTTCCTGAATTCATTGTTCAGCAAGAATTGTGAAAGTGTCTCGTACCAAGATGTGTGAGCTTGCTTCACTCCATATAGAGCTTTTCTCAATCTGTACACCTTGTCACCTCGGTCAAATCCTGGAGGTTGCTCCACATAGACTTCCTCCTTAAGTTCAACATTCAGGAACGCGCTATTGACATCCATATGAAACACAAAAAGATTATGGTGAGTAGCATACACAAGGAATAACAGGATTGCTTACAGTCATGCTACTGGAGTAAATGCCTCATTGAAGTCAATTCCTTCGCATTGCGCATATCCTTTGGCTACAAGCCTCACTTTGATGGGTACAATGTGTCCATTCTCATAACTTTTGTTTTTGAACACCCATTTTATGTCGATCGCTGATTGGTGAGTTGGTAGATCCACTAAATCCCACACATGATTGTGCGTGAATTCTGATAATTCTTCTTGCTTCACATTTATTCAATCAGCTGATGGAAGTGCATCAACAACCTTGGTTAGCTCTTGCTTTGATATGTAACAAGCTAGCAATACACTATGTCTGGTACAAATCGGGTCAGCAAGATTTCCTAAGATTGTATCTGCTGGATGATCTCTCAGCAACCACTTTGGTCTTTGTAGCTTAGTGACTAGTATGGATTGACTGGTGAGTTCTTTCGTTTGACTTCTTGCAATAGGAACATCAAGAAGTTGTAAGTTTTGAATGTTTTCAAGAATACTTGCTGGGTAATCATCCACTGGATGATAACAAGTCTTTGCTCAACAGTCTACTACGGAGTATTCTCAGCAGAGCTGTCTTCAGCATTCCTCTCACCATTTTGGGGATTTTCAGTAACATTTTCATTTTGCTAAATGTTCTCTCCTTCCTGAGTTCCCCCTTGACTTGAGCTCTCCTTAGGAAGATTATTTTGTGAGGCCTCAGTAGTACCAGTTGCATCATCTACCCTCTCGGCTATTGGTTGACTAGCTGAGGTCTCCAGTAGAGATGTAGCTTCACTCATGAACTTAGTTGGAGCAATCCGTTTAGCATCGGAAAAATTTGAGTCTGATTGTCCATTGACATCGTTGGTCTCCTGAATCATATCTCCTTGTTCTTTCATGGTCCTGCGCACTAACGTAGCTTCAACAAATATAATATTACATGTTATTTCCACAAGATTGGTAATCCTGTTAAGCACTCCATAACCCTTGTACGAAGGATGTCCATATTCTAGGGACACCCCTTCGTAAGCTTTGGGATAGAAAGTACTTAACTTGACTTCCCATTGTTATGGATATAACTTGGTGAAATGAAAGCACAAAAGTAAGCTAAGGAAGGCTTACGACCATATTAGATTTCTTAGAGGGTTTTGTGGAACCTAGCATTCAGTCCACTTTGATTCTCCCTTCGCGCCGGAGATCACCGGGGTAGAACTCCCATCCAGGTTCACCCCTCCGAGTTTCGTTCTCTATGACGGACCCCCGACCCGGAGAACCACATCACCGTGTATAGGCAGAAGATGCTGGCGCTAGCAATACCAGGCACTCAAATGGAGGCTTGTATGTGCAAGAGCTTCGGCTCGAGCTTAACGGGGCCTGCACTACAGTGGTTCATAAACCTACCCCAAAGTTCGATTTCAACTTTTGCAGAATTGCATCAGATATTCTTGCAGAAGTATTCTAGCAGCAGACTGCTGGACAAGCATCCATATGACCTCTATGCGGTGATCCAGAGGCCAGGCGAGCCCCTGAGGGCCTACCTATCATGCTTCAACAAGGAATTGGTGGCAGTGCCAAACTGCCCCAACAGCACCGCTGTGCCGGCCTTCACCAAAGGCCTCGATGTGGATTCCGACCTTTACCGCGAGCTATCCATCTATCCTTGTCAGATGATGGATGACGCCCTGAACAGAGCTCGGTCGCTCATCAAGTGGGAAGAGGATGAGCCCTACCGCCGCGCGCGCCGCATCAGTGGAAGGCCTAATGTACGGGATGATAGCCACCGCGAGCAGCGGGACAAGCGCCTTCCCAGGACACATCCCTACAGCAAGCCGCCTCAGATCAACAACCTTGGCCCATATGTCACGAAGTACATGCTGTCGATCGAACCAGCTGAGTTAGTTCAGAACGTGCTCGAAGGATGCTGGAAAAAGTGAGGTGGCCCTAGAAGATGAAGGCTGACCCAGCTTCACGAGATGTACAAAAGTTCTTTGAATTTCATAATGACCACGACCATACCACCGCGGACTGCAGGGCACTACGCCTCGAGGTGGTCGAGCTATTGAAGAAAGGTTTCCTGGCTGAATATTTGTCGGACCGGGGAAAGAGATCTTGGACCCGAGAGAAGCAGGTCGATGAATCGGGCCCCGTGAAGACAGACCCACCAAAGTCTCTGGTACCAGTTCGAACGATTAATTGCATCATCGGGGGATCGGAGATTAGCGGGATAACCAGGTCAGCAGCAAAGAAAGCCAGAAGACCAACCCAGGAAGAGGCCGTATCCCCTCGCAAAAACCCAGAGCACGCACTAATCGAATTATCGAGCGACAAAGCACCAGGCCTGAGCCATCCCCATGACGATGCTCTAGTGATATCAATGTTGATTTCGAACTGCCTCGTAAAGAGGACCTTGATCGAGAACAGAAGTTTAGCGAACATCCTATTCCTACACGCACTCAAGGGAATGAAGATCCCTGAGGACAAGATAGTTCGCACGCAGATCCCGCTGATCGGGTTCAACGGCGACATGTAAATGATGGTTGGGACCGTGGTGCTACCGACGTACTGTGGAGGAGCGCACCATGACGTGCCGTTCATGGTCATAGACGCCCCCAGACCCTGCAACGCCCTGCTAGGCCGACCATGGTTGCATCAATTGAGAGTCGTACCTTCGACATTCCACCAAGTTGTGAAATTTCTGACGCCTAGGGGAATATGCACGATCTGAGGCAAGCAGAATGCTGCCAAGGAGTGCTACTACGCAAGTTTCAAGGCCGTATGCGCCCAAAAACACTTTACCCAAAATGAGCCACCGCCTCCGGTAAGATAGTCTGAGGAAATGGAAGAAGTTGAGCTCGATCTGAGCAATCCTGGGAAAAAGACAAATATAGGCACTGGACTGGATCCAGAAGTTCGCGCGCAATTAATCGAGTTCCTCTCGACCAAGCAGGCCGCGTTCGCATGGTCTCACAATGATATGCTGGGGATTGACCCCGAAGTTATGACCCATCGGCTGCAAGTCGACCCCAGCCGTAAGCCGGTGCAGCAAAGAAGGAGAAAATTCCCAGCAAAAAAGAACGAGGCAATCAATGAGGAAATCCAAAAATTGCTGGATATTGGATTCGTGAAGGAGGTGAAATACCCGACGTGGCTCGCCAACGTCGTAGTAGAAAAGAAGAAGAGTGGCAAAAATAGTATTTGTGTAGACTACATAGATCTTAACAAGGCGTGCCCAAAGGATCCATACCCGCTCCCGCACATCGACTGCATCGTCGATGCAATCGCAGGGCACGACTTGCTAAGCTTCATGTATGCATTCTCCGGGTACAACCAAATCTTGATGCACCCCGAACACCAGGAGAAGACCGCCTTCATGACAAGTAAAGGCATCTACTGCTATAGAGTAATGCCATTCGGACTCAAAAATGTCGGATCGAAGTACCAACGGCTTGTTAATAAAATGTTCGAACCACTCATAGGGAAGACAATGGAGGTGTATGTCGATGACATGCTGGTAAAGTAGAAGAGCTCCAAGGACCATGTGCACCTTTTAAAACAAGCGTTCGAGATTTAGAATAAGTACCATATGAAGTTGAACTTTCGGGGTAGCCTCGGGAAAATTGCTGGGCCACATAGTTACCGGGCAAGGGATCGAAGCAGATCCCACGCAGATCAGAGCAGTAAAGAACATCGCGCATCCGCGTAGTCCGAAAAAAGTGCAGAAGTTAACAGGAAGACTGGCGGCCCTAAGTCGGTTCATCTCCAGATATTCTGATCGGACTCATGAGTTCTTCCAAGTTCTTCGCAAGGGGAAGAAGTTCGAATGGACGGATGAATGCACAATGGAGCTCGAGCTGCTGAAGGATTATCTAGCAAGCCAGCCTCTGCTGTCCAAACCCGAAGAGGCAGAGACATTACTACTATACTTGTCTATATCTAAGCATGCGCTCAGAGCGGTCTTTGTTAGAGAAATATGCGGGAAAACAACACCCCGTGCATTACGCAAGTAAACCGCTACTCGATGCTGAAACGAGATACACAGCGTTAGAAAAGCTCGCACTCGCTCTAGTTACCACGTCAAGAAAATTGCGGCCATATTTTGAATCGCACCTCATAAAGGTAGTACCCTCCTAACCATGCGAACTGTGTTTTCAAAACCAAGTTTGTCTGGCAGGCTACTGAAGTGGGCAGTGGAGATCGGAGGCTACAGCCTTGAGTTCGAACCACACACAACAATTAAATCACAAGTACTAGCGGATTTCATAGTCAAGTTTACAACGAGCTCCAGCTGGATGCAGAGAAGGAAGTTGTGAACCTGGAAATTGGGCAAGCGACAAAAGACCGTGGATCCTTCAGGTCGACGGGGCCAGTAACATGCACGGTAACGGCGCCAGAATTAGGTTGCGAAGCCCCTGGGGGGAGCTGTTTGAAAGAGCCATTCGGCTGAACTTTGAGATAACAAACAATGAAGCGGAGTATGAAGCATTAATCCGGGGAATGCAACTCGCAAAAGAACTGGGGGCTCGCCGCCTACAAGTGCTCGGAGATTTGCAGCTAGTGGTAATGCAAATGGAGGACCACAATCAAGCAAAGAGCCACGGCTAATAAAGTACCACGAGATGGCCCAGGTAGTATAAAAGGAATTCGATGAGTGCAAAATAAAGCACATCGCAAGGGAGGAAAACACGGAGGCTGATGCACTAGCCAACTTGGCCTCATCTAAGCAAACGAGACAAAGCAAACCAATCCCTAATACTTGGGCTGAATAGTCAGCAGCAACAACCATGGGCATAGAGGTCGAAAACGTATCCACAGGAGACTCACAGATCAAGCCAATCTAAAAGTATATCGCTGATGGCGTCATACCGGCAGACCAGACACATGTAGTCCGATTAACCCGAACCGCAACTAAATACACGATCCACAATGGGGAGTTATACAGACGTTCGGTAGAGGGACCATTACTCAAATGCCTGGAGCCAGCCGCAGGGCAAGTAGTCCTCATGGAGATACACGAGGGGACTACGGGAGCCATCAAGGGGCTCGACCATTGGCACATAAAGTCATATCGTTGGATTTTATTGTCCAACACTTCGTATAGATGCAAAGAGCTACATTCGTAGTTGTGAAGCATGCCAGGGATTCGAGGTGACCAATCAAAGCCATGCAGAACAACTCCACGCCACAATCGCGGCCTGGCCCTTCATGGCTTGGTGGATGGATATAGTAGGAAAACTTCCAAAAGGAGTCGGACAGAAAGAATACATCCTCGTGGCCACTGACTATTTCACAAAATAGGTCGAAGCTGAGGCATTCGCTAATGTCAGAGAACAATAAATAATCAAGTTCCTGTGGTCACACGTTTTGTGTAGATTCGGAGTGCCAAAAGAAATCAGGACAGACAATGGGATGCAATTTACATGTCAAAAAGTGTAGGAGTTCTGCGATCAATACAACATCAAACTCATCTTCTCTACCCCAAGATACCCAGAAGCAAATGGTTAGGCAGAGTCAACCAATAAAATAATCATGGCTACAATGAAAAAGAGGCTCAAAACTCATAAATCCAAGTGGGTAGAAAAGCTGTCAGGGGTCCTATGGGCCTATCGAACCACCCCTAGAACGTCGATGGGAAGCTCGCCCTTCGCTTTAGCGTATGGCGAGGAAGCTGTCATTCTAACAGAAGTGCGAGCTGGAAGCCTGCGCGTTCAAATTTGCGAGGAAGAAGGAAACAGCAAGAAGCTGATGAAAAATATGGAGCTGATCGACAAAAAAGAGATCGAGCTCTATTAAGTATGGCTCAGAGAAGGAAGCTGATCGAAAAGTTTTTCAATAAAAAACTACGCTTGCGGACCTTCAGAGAGGGAGACTGGGTACTCAGGAGAGTCTTCCAAAACACAAAGGATAAAATCCAATGAAAGCTCGCGCCGACCTGGGAAAGACCTTACAAAGTCACCAGAGCGGTGGGTCGAGGTGCCTACCACCTAGAAAACCACGACGGAAGGGAAATTGGAAATAGCTGGAACATAAAGCACTTGAAGAAGTATTACTTCTGAGGAAGCGAGATCGACAAACTCGATCTCCCAGATACGCCCTACTTCTTATGTTTTCAAACGTGTTTTTAAATTTAAATTTTCATCAAACAAATTACTGACTTAAGCATCGGAGGGGCGATGCCCCGGCATCGCCCTACCCTTCGTACTTGTTTTACAGGGAAAAGCGCCCTTGAAGCAGCCCGCTGGCACCCAGAGTAGCTCAGATAAACCTGCTCCAAACAGATAACGCCTTCTAATTCGCTTTATTTATTTGATTATGATTAGATTGATGAAACTGCTACTAACTGAAGCATCGGAGGGAAGATGCCCAAGCATAGCCCAACCTTACCATATGTTTCGAATTACAGCCAGATGACAAGTACGGGAAGTGCAAAAATCCAAAATAAGAGACAATATCATAACAAAAAGCAGTACAGTTGAGAAGGATGCAATTCAATTAATAGTGAAAAGTTATGGCGAAAACAAAAAGTAAACAAGGAAAGTAAAAGATCGTTTTCGGATGAACAAATTTAGAACGACAAGAAACCTAAGCTGCAGCGTTTAGCTCGGGGGTTGGACCGGACTTGGCATTCGGGTCTGGAGCAGGGCCAGAACAAAAGTTCGGGTCCGAATTCGGGCCAGAATCATTCAGTTTTGAGCCGCCACCGACATTCAGAACTGTCCGAGAAGAGTCCTCCAACTGCTTCTGCTGCTTGGCGAGCTGCTGATCCAGGAGTTCTTGCTCTTTACGTTGCTTCTCGGACTGCTCCTGGTCCCGATCCTGCTCCCCTTCCTTCTCACCGCCTCCCTCAGCCTCGGGCTCGTCGAGAAGGCTCAGGTCGAGGTCCGGGTACTTAATGGCAATCCTTTACCGGACCTCGCTCTCTACCTGTTCGGAGAGAGTCTACTAAGAGGTTAGATGGAACCAAGTAGACAAGCTCGGTCGCAAAACGAGTCAAGGTCATGAAAAACCTCGCACGTCTCAGCGAAGTGCGCAGAGGTGATGAGCAAGCCGAAGTCCAAGCCCTCACCCATTTCCATCAGAGCAATCCGCTCCTCGTACTTCTTAACCTCAGCTGTATAGCTCTCATGCTGAGTCTTAAGCCGGGCATCGAGTGAGAGGAGCTGATCATTCCTTACTTTCAAGTCAAGGAGCAGCTTGGCAGAGTCCACTCGCGCCTCCGTAGCCTACCTCCGCCACTCGTCAACCTCCGCCTGGGTAGCCTAGGCCTCCTTCCGAACTACTTCCGCCCTCGCCTCTGCAACCGCAACCCTTTTCTCTGCCGCATCAAGCTTTTCATTCAGGAAATCCACGTATTTCTTCGAGGAATCCGACTCCTTGCGAAGTTGGTAGATTTTCTCGGCGCACTTCTCACCAAAAACAGTGAGCTCATGATAAATGGCATTGAGCTCCATTTGAGCCTACAACAGCAGAACGGATTAGAAATGAAGAGCCCAAGAAAGAGGAAATTCGAGGTCATACCTGTAGTTGGCAGAGTTCGTAGCGCGCCAAGCATGCCAGGGCGGTCCCCGCCTAAGCGACAGAGGTCGGGTTTAGCAGGAGATGGCACGCGCGGACCAGGAAGGGGTCCACAAGAGAGTCCGGAGGCACCACAGCAGGTACGACGACCCTGCTAGAGTCCTCCCGGTGTGGCTCGTGCTCCTTGGAGAGATGGTGCCTGCGGCGCTCGAGCTCCTTGTCCTTGCTCCTCCCCCTATTGTCGGCCCACTGCGAGGCATCCCAACAGGTTGGGGGGCGGGAGGACTCAGTCCTCATTTCCTCGGGAGCCCTAAGAGGGGGCGGAGGGAACTAGGGATGCGGAGGCAGAGCCAAACAATCGGACTCTGTGTTCGGACGCTTGGGAGTGTTCGGAGGTCGGCGGTGGGCCTCCTCCTCGTCTCGCGCCCTCTTCTTCTCCCAGAGGGCCCTTGCCACCTGCTCCCGAAGGACTTGAGGACGTCGTGTAGGGTTTTCCCGTGAACCAAATCACCAAAACAATTTTGAACCGGATCAATTTATGGATATTGTGCACAATTAAATACATAATAAACCTAGCATGCTCCTATGAATTTAATACTCAGATTTGTGGATTGAGGGATTACCGTAATTCCGTCAAGTCTGATCCGATCTTTTGCGTTTGAATTTCCAACTTTAATTTAACCACGCAATCCGATTTTATCTGCGGAAACAGAAATTAGAACCCTAATTTCTTAGAATAAAATTTAAAACCAAAAGGGATAGAAAGAAGTTTGTTGTTCTCCAGATTAGATCTTCAGATCTGTTTCCCAGTGCGTTCAGATCTGTTACTGGTGAGGATTCCACATATCTGTGCTTTGAGCAAGACCAGAATTCGAAATTCTCCTCCCTTTCTCTTTCAAGATCGGCGCCCAATCTCTCTCTCTCTAGGTTTAGGGTTTTTCAACTATGTTACAACTTATGAGAGAGAGCTGTCTATTTATAGACCTAAGGTTGTAAACCCTAGTGGGCTCCTGGGCTCAATTCAGCACACTTTCCTTGGGCCAGACCTGGGACCTAACGCAAATAATAAAGTGGGCCTATGAATTAATTAATTCCAATGTCCACAACCCAGGACACAATTAATTAATTAATATTAATTCTTTTTCACCACAGAATTAATACTAACCTACCCTTTTATTACCACGTTATGAGAACGGACTGCATTAATTGAGAATCCCCATATTTAAGGTTACCGGACATTCATTAATTAATGGGAGCTTCTGACAAGCTCTAACTACAATTAATTAATATCTTATTATTCTTGAGTAGTACCACTCAATCTTTATCACTCGTGTCTGAACTTAATCAGCCTACAGGACTTTGGCACGATGAATGTTATTGAGCTCCTCAGGGTATGTCCCCATCCTATTACTCGGATATGGTTACCTAAACCCAGTCTCAGGCGGTACTACACAAATTGCCGTTACCGAAGATGCAGATATACGAGCACGTTACTCAGGCTCTCCACCATGGCAAGTCAAAGCAACAGTCAACCCGTGCAAACCCCTGAACCTTCGTTAGGGTTTGGACTCAATCAATAACGATATCTTGTATTCGTTGATGTCAGACAAATGAATATACCTCACTGCGGTCCATCAATACGCCACCTCTGCGTACCAGCATGTCAAGTAACCAAGACATATTACTTATTCCGACAATGCCGCAGCCATCCGGACAGATGTATCCTCATACGCTTTCTCGGCTGTGATCAGGTTTATGTCTCACTTGGTCAAGTGATCATACTATCTTCCGCGATCTACAACACGCCGTATGATCGTCCCTATTGGTGAGCAAGAGGATACCATTGTTCATACATGTAATATTGTTAACAGATAGGAGAAATAAACCTTCGTATACTCATTATAATAAATGCTTTCAGTATACAAAACCCATCATTCTCCCACTTATACTCAAATCATAACTAAGCTATTAACCATTGTCTGCCGTCTATCTAGTCTGCTGTCTCTTTAACCATTGTCAGTGGTTGGCATCCACCTTAGACCCAGCTCACGATTATGTCTTTCGTAAACTTTCTGTGGTAAGCTCTTTGTAAATGGATCTACAAGATTGTCAGCAGTGTTAATCTTCTTAATTTGCACATCGCCCCTCGATACGATTTCTCGTATGATATGGTACTTTCTCTCTATGTGTTTGCTTGACCTGTGAGACCGCGGTTCCTTTGAGTTTGCCACTGCACCAGAGTTATCACAATAAATTGTGATGCTCCTCAGCAAACTCGAGATCATGCCCAACTCTAAAAGGTAGTTCCTGAGCCATACCCCCTCTTTCGAGGCGTCGGAGGTGACGACATATTCCGCCTCCATGGTGGAGTCAGCAATGCATTTCTACTTTGAGCTCCTCCAAGATACAGCTCCACCTCCCAGGGTAAACACATATCCTGAGGTCGATTTCATCTCATCCTGGTCCCCTTGGAAATCCGAGTCTGTATAACCCACAGGGCACAAATCCTCACTTTGATAAACTAGGCAGTAATTCCTAGTTCTTTTCAAGTACTTGAGGATGTGCTTTACAGCAGTCCAGTGCGCCTGTCCAGGGGTAGACAGATATCTTGCTACCATGCCAACGGCATAATAGATATCTGGCCTGGTACACAGCATCACATACATGAGGTTACCCACCGCCGAAGCGTACGGTACAAGACACATCTCATCTTTCTCCCGCTGTGTCTGAGGACACTGCCCACTAGAAAGATGAACGCCATGTCTGAAAGGTAGCAAGCCTTTCTTGGCGAGTTGCATGCCGAACCAGGCTATCACAGTATCCACATAGGATGCCTGGGATAAGCTCAACATTTTTCTCTTACGATCTCGGAAGACCTTAATCCCAATAATGTAGCCAGCTTCTCCCAGATCCTTCATTTGGAACTGTTCGGATAACCAACCCCTGATTTCCGACATCACTCCCTCGTTGTTTCCAAATAGGAGTATGTCATCTACGTATAGTGCAAGGAAGACCACGCTCCCACTGACACAAAGTCGGTAAACACAACTTTCGTTTTCCAACTGTGCAAATCCATAGGATTTAATCACATTATTGAAACGTAAGTTCCACAACCTTGAAGCTTGCTTTAGTCCATACAAGGACTTCCTAAGCTTCTAGACAAGATTTTCTTCGCCCTTGCTTATGTAACCCTCGGGTTGCTGCATATAGATGTCCCTACCTTCTTCAAGGTAACCGTTTAGAAAAGCGATTTTGACATCCATCTGCCAGATCTCGAGGTCCGTATGCGCAGCTAGGGCAAGGAGTATTCGAATGGATTTGTTTATGGCTACGGGAGAAAAGGTTTCGTCATAGTCAATGCCCTCTTTCTGACTATAACCCTTTGCCACCAGCCTGGCTTTATTATCTTTCCATCCGCCCTTTCTTTCTCTTGTATACCCATTTGCACCCTATGGCCCTAAAGCCATCCGACAAATCAATTTTCTAGTATAAAACCATAGCAATTATTGATTCAATTTCAGAATCCATGGCGACACGCCATTTGGCAACATCTTTGTCTTGCACTGCCTCTTCGTAAGTCAGTAGGTCAGAGTCCTCATGTCCGTCTTCCAGGATCAAGTCCGAAGACTCACCCACGAACATGTACCTTTCCGGCTGGAAAATAACTCTCCCACTACGACGATGCATCAATGTCATGTCAGTAGTAGGTGCATTAACTTGTGGTCCTGCACCCTGCACTGAAAAACATGTCTGTGGTGATGTGCCTCTCACAGGTGCACCCACATCTACACGTTCCTCTTCCCTTGGAATTGCATTCTCGTTCTCAATTTCTTGAAGAACTATATCACTCCTTGACTTGTGATTACTCTCATGCTCGTCCTCCAAGAATCTAGCATTGGTGCTAACAACAACTCTTTGACTCTCAAGACAGTAAAAGTAACCACCTTTCGTTTGACTGGGATACACTTTGAACAACATTACTTTTGACCTGCTTTCTAACTTATCAGGTTCCTTCGACAGTACGTGTGCCGGATAACCCCATACTCTAAACTTGCACAAACTAGGTTTGCAACCAAGGAAGTGCTCAGAAGGCATCTTAGGAACTGATTTAGAAGGCACCACATTAAGCACGTAAGCTGTTGTCTCTAATGCGTAGCCCCAAAATGAAATTGGTAAGTTTCCATAACTCATCATTGATCTTACCATCTCTAGAAGAGTCCTATTTCTTCTTTCAGCTACACCGTTTTGCTGGGAGTACCCGGTGCAGTCCACTAGGATGTAATCCCATTTTCTGACAAATACTGCAGGAACTTGTTACCGAGGTATTCGCCACCGCGGTCAGATCGCAGTGACTTGATAGTTTTCCCGACCTTCTTTTCTACCTCAGCCTTGAACTCTTTGAATTTCTCAAAGCATTCAGACTTGTAGCGAAGCAGGTAAACGTATCCGTACCTTGAGTAATCGTCAATGAAAAAGACGAAGTACTCGTACCCTCCACGAGCCTGCGTGGACATCGGTCCACATAAGTCAGAAATGATCAATTCCAACACTTCCTCTGCTCGAGACTGACTAGCCTTGAAAGGCCTAGTTGACATCTTCCTCTCGATGTAGGATTCGCAGACTTGATAAGTTACAGCCCGGACTAGGTCCAATGTACCGTCATCTGCAAGTCTCTGAATCCGCTTCAAGCTGATGTGACCCAGTCTCAAGTGCCAGAGATATGTAAGATCCTCATCAGAAGAAGTAAGTTTTATCTTTCTAGGATTATAAATTACCGATGAATTACTTGCAATACTTGCGGAAGACTTATGATTACAGTTAACAACATAGAGAGAATTATTCAACATCCCACGACAGATAATACTGTTATTACCAATGATAGAAACACCACTATCAAAAATAACTGAATATCCATCAACATAAAGTTTGGAAACTGAAATAAGGTTTTGCCGAAAATCCGGCACGTACAAAACATCTCTCAAAGTTAAAACAGAATCATCAAAGTACAAGGTGAAATCTCCAATGGCAGCTGCACTCACTTGTGCTGTGTTCCCCATTGAGATAGTAACCTCGTCATTCTTCAGCACCCTCCTCGGTGTGAACCCCTACAAAATGTATCAAACATGATCAGTAGCTCCAGTATCCACTACCCACGAATGAGTAGAAATCGATGCTAAACATGTTTTTGTTACAAATGTAAATGACGTACCTTGTCCCTTAGCATTCGGACAATCCACCTTTCCGCATCCAACACACCTCTTATTCTTTGGAGTGACTTTAACCCTCTTCACCTTCTTTGACTTGATTTCACTGACTGTTTTCCTGAGCTTGCTTTCAGCACTGTCATCTCCAACCTTAGAGGTTGTCGAACCAGTGCTAGAAGCAGTCAGAACAGGCATCCGTGCTCACATGGAAGATTGCTCCACCACAAGGTCCTCAAGCAGCTCATGCAGAGCATACTCTCCCCTTGCAGCAGCAACTACCTTAAAGTCATAAAAGGATTCAGGAAGAGAGTTCAGGATGATATCAATCTCACCTTGTGCACTGATATTACCACCCCACACAGTGAACTGTCTCATGAGATCAATCATAGACATCATGTGCTCTGTCACCGAACTATCTTCAACCATCTTCTTGCACACAAGCTCATGCACAAGCTTATAGTTGATAGTCCGCTCCACGTTGCCATAGGCTATCGAGAGTTCCTTCCAGATCTCTCCAGCCCTTTCGAGGTACTCATACTTGTGCCTTAATTCTCTAGATAGAGAACCCGTGATGAGCCAGAAGGCGAACTCATCAGCATCCTCCCATCTTTCATAAAATTCAACCTCAAGTTTGCAGACCTTATGACGAATACGCAACAATGGATCCATAAAAAGAACGTATGCTTGATTTTTCAGATAAAGGACGTGTTTGATGCAAAAACTCCATTCAGGGAAGTTTGGACCAGTTAGAGGATTGAGAGCAAGTAAATGATCGACAGTAGACATAGACATATCTGAAACAATAAAGAATCTTAAATAAGAACATACATGTAGAACTTCAAAAACAAATGCATTGAAAACCTTTTAATAAATCAAATACAAATGTTTTCCACTAATTGCCCAAGAGTTCCCACCGCAAGCTACACTCGTAGACGTTTACAATGTCACCCTCAACAAAAATAGCGGGTTTTAAGCCCCAATAAATTTAATTTCACTACCATGTTAGGATGCTTTTGATACTAGAAATTAATAATTAGTGAAAACCTTAGACCAAGCCATCTCTCAAGAATAGGGATGCAATTCTTGCATTATATTCTAAGATGCTTCTAAGCAATTAACCACAAATTTAACTCCGGCCAAAAGAGACAGTTTAGCGTGGCACGTAACCATACCGCACAACCCTTAAAGCTTTTGTTATCTATAATTTAAATCAATCCTAGAATACTTGTGAAAGTGATCTACGCAAGCTACACTCATAGACGTTTACGCAAAACCCTCCCACTATTCACATGATTTAAATTGTTGGTCTAGAAATCCCAACACACGTATCCATGCACCTCTAGGAACTAGCAAACTACACTCGTAGACGTTTACTAGAACGAGAGATACACTTACAGCCTAGGACCACTTTGTGGAGGTCTATTTATTTTAATTAAAAAATCTGCTTAGTATTTTTCTTTAAAAAGGTTTCTTATATGCGCACATATAATTTCTTTGTTACTATATTTTCCAAATTTTTGCATGTAATTAAACAAGCCCAAAAATTTCCAAAATATAATCCAACAAAAGAAATTAATCACATAAGCAAGCTTGGAAAGCTGTAAATAATAAAAGCGATAAATCATGATTTTCCTATTATCTACACATGCTTAATTTCGCACATAATAAATCACATATTATACGAGGACAATTAGGGCAAACAAAAATTCCTCGTGGCCACACAAAATAGGAAAAAGCAAATCCTATCTATTAAAATTTGAATTTGAATCTATTTGGATAGATACAAATCTTCTCAAATCTTCTAGGGCCTCCAAATCTTGATTCACCAAATCTTTTGGGATTTAGGCCTTTGTGATCTGATGATTTGCCCTAACCCTAATGCATACCATAAGGTTTACACAGGATTGCCCAAACCACCAAAACACGACCCATCGCGATGGGACAGCATCAGCCGACGACGACCACCGCCGCCGCCGCTGCCGCAGGACCGCCGCCGCGCGCACTGCGCCTGCGGCCCTGTTCCTCGCGCTCAGGCCGTACGGGCCATGCCCGGCCGCTGCCCGCGCACGCCGCACGGCCGCGTGCCTGCCGCGCCGCCTGCCGTCGCCCACCGTCATCTTCTGTCGGCCCTGCATCGGTTCCGTCCAATTACATAATTTTGAAAAATAAAAATTATAGAATATATTCTATTACAATTTTTCTAAATCTATACTAATCACGGATTTTCTCGTGATTCTACAAAATTAATTTAGCCCTACACGGATAAACCTGATGGGTTTTCTATACTGAAAGCATTTATTATAATGAGTATACAACGATTTATTTCTCCTATCTGTTAACAATCTTACATGTATGAACAATGGTATCCTCTTATCTCACCGATAGGGACGATCATACGGCGTGTTGTAGATCACAGAAGACAGTATGATCACTTGACCTAGTGAGACATAAACCTGATCACAGCCGAGACAGCGTGTGAGGATACGTCTGTCCGGATGGCTGCGGCATTGTTGGAATAAGTAGTCTGTCTTGGTTACTTGACATGCTGGTACGCAGAGGTGGCGTATTGATGGACCGCAGTGAGATATATTTGTCTGTCTGACATCAGCGAATATAAGATCTCGTTATATTGATTGAGTCCAAACCCTAACAAAGGTTCAGGGGTTTGCACGGGTTGACTGTTGCTTTGACTTGCCATGGTGGAGAGCCTAAGTAACGTGCTCGTATATCCGCATCTTGGGTAATAGCAGTTCGTGTAGTACTGCCTGAGACTGGGTTTAGGTAACTATATCCGAGTAATAGTATGGGGACATTACCTGAGGAGCTCAATAACATTCATCGTGTCAAAGTCCTGCAGGCTGATTAAGTTCAGGCACAAGTGATAAGGATTGAGTGGTACTACTCAGGAATAATAAGATATTAATTAATTGTAGTTAGAGCTTGTAAGAGGCTCCGATTATTTAATGGATGTCCGGTAACCTTAAATATGGGGATTCTCAATTAATGCAGCCCGTTCTCATAACGTGGTAATAAAGGGGTAGGTCAGTTTTAATTATGTGGTGAAAAAGAATTAATATTAACTAATTTATTGTGTCCTGGGTTGTGGACATGAGAATTAATTAAGTTATAGGCCCACTTTATTATTTGCATTAGGTCCCAGGTCTGGCCCAAGGAAAGTGTGCCAGACCTGGGACCTAATGCAAATAATAAAATGGGACTATAACTTAATTAATTCTCATGTCCACAACCCAGGACACAATTAATTAATTAATATTAATTCTTTTTCACCACAGAATTAATACTGACCTACCCTTTTATTACCACGTTATGAGAATGGGCTGCAATAAATAAGAATCCCCATATTTAAGGTTACCAGACATTCATTAATTAATTGGAGCTTCTGACAAGCTCTAACTACAATTAATTAATATCTTATTATTCCTGAGTAGTACCACTCAATCCTTATCACTCGTGCCTGAACTTAATCAACCTGCAGGACTTTGGCACGATGAATATTATTGAGCTCCTCAGGGAATCTCCCCATCCTATTACTCGGATATGGTTACCTAAACTCAGTCTTAGGCGGTACTACACGAATTGCTATTACCCATGATGCGGATATACGAGCACGTTACTCAGGCTCTCCACCATGGCAAGTCAAAGCAACAGTCAACCCGTGCAAACCCCTTAACCTTCGTTAGGGTTTGGACTCAATCAATATAATGAGATCTTGTATTCACTGATGTCAGACAGACGAATACATCTCACTGCGGTCTATCAATACGCCACCTCTGCGTACCAGCATGTCAAGTAACCAAGACAGATTACTTATTCTGACAATGTCGCAGCCATCCGGACAGACGTATTCTCATATATTGTCTCGGTTGTGATCAGGTTTATGTCTCATTATGTCAAGTGATCATACTGTCTTCTGCGATCTACAACACGCCGTATGATCGTCCCTATCGGTGAGACAAGAGGATACCATTGTTCATATATGTAAGATTGTTAACAAATAGGAGAAATAAACCGTCGTATACTCATTATAATAAATATTTTCAGTATATAAAACCCATCACGTCGGCAGGTCATCTCCTCGGGCAGTTCAGTGAGCAGTCCCCGGCAGTCATGCAAGGTTGGTTGCAATAACAAATCAGCCGTCCTGGACTATCGGCCACTCCCTATCACCGATAGTAACATCGTGGGCCCTATCCACACATGCCTGCTCTTCGGGCGTGAGCTCTGTGCATGGGTGATGTGCAAAAGAAAACAAGAAAACAAGTTACCAAGGCCGAAAGAGACCGCCACGATAGGAAGGGATCAGGGACCCACGGATTGGCACCCCGACATGCCTAAGGAACTCGGGCCTCTCCTCATTCAGCTTAAGGTAAAAATAGGTGAGTTCGACGGAGGCTTCTTCATCAGGGTCGACCTCCCCGTAGACCACCGGGTGAAATAGTAGTAATACTTGTCCGCGCATTGGTTGTAGCGGTACATATAGTGCCACTCCCGAACTGTTGGGTGCCCTAGTCCCAGGTCCATCCACACCAGGAGAACCCAACCAGGTGGCACCATCAGTTCGGAGCGAGCTGGAATGGAGAATGATTGTAAGAGGCCAACACCTCCGAAAAGAAGGGGTGGATAGGATGTCCGACCCCGTAATCCATCGTTGCAGTGTAGAAGGCCACGCAGCCTGTAGGAGGGTTGAAACAACGGTTCTCTGCCCTCGGGACGCGGTACCTCACATCCTTGACGGGAATAACCTCTGCTAGGGCCGACATGGTGGCCCGGGTAACCGTCGACACGGCACCCAATACCCTGTGAGTCTGCCAATCATCTGGGAGAACATAATCCCCCGCCAGCTCGGGCTCCATGGCCATGCCCTCCGGCTCCGCAGCCACACCCTCGGACCCCGTGGTCGCAGCCTCGGCAGTCCTACCAGACCCACTGGCTTCACCTCCGGTCAGCATCCGCTCCATCTCCCAAAATGCCTCAAACAAAACCCTGTTGTCCGCTGAATCCGAATTAGAATTCGAACTTAAGTCCACCCGACTCGTACTTGGACCAACTCTCTCAGGCCCCGGAAAAATCAAACTCCAATCCGGACCCACGAAATCAAGGGCATTCGGAACCCTAGGCGGAGATGGAGTAAAGGGCGGCGTCAAATTCGCACCCCCAGAATCAGAGCCCTCGCGATTTAGGGAATCAGAACCCGACGAACCCATCACTTGCACAATAAACAAGATCTTGGAGAAAAAGGGGTTAACCTACATAGGAAGAGGGAAAAGAAAGAGCCCCGGTCAGCCCATTGTTCCCCATACAAACCAAGAACCCTAGGGGGACCTCGAGTCGCAAATCGCGCACCCCCATAACTATCAGAAAAAGAAAAAAGTAGAGATGAGAACTACCTGGTATGTGGGTGCAAGGCCGACAGCTGACCAAAATTGGAAGAACAAGCGGTCGCCGGAAACACGATGAAACTCCAGTAACACAGTAGTTGTTTGCCATAAATCGTAAGGAAGAGAAGAGAGAGATGAAACAAGAGAGCGTGTGGGAAAATGTGAAAACCGCCTACTTGAGGCGATAGTTATACCTTGCGCCCGTTCAACTACTCCTAACAACTCCCAAATTTTGGGGATATTACTTAACTGCCACCGGATTTTACCGCCCAAAATTCGAACACACCTCACCACAAAAGTGGTTCGCTAAAAGTGGTTCGGCCAATGCAGTCCGACAAAAAATAACTCGAAAATGTGGGGGGCCTGATGAACCAAATGGGTCACTAGGGGCTCCATACCCCAAAACGAATTGCACACCTAGTGCAACCTTATAACTGTAGGGTTTGAGTCTACGATGGACAACATGAATTGTCATTAATGAATTATTGCCAAGGATCGTTATTAGGATACCAGGAATAAATGTCAATTAAATAAACCATGCGAACCTATGCATGCTCCTACAAAATTAATTGTAGAGGATGGAATTTAGGAATACTTGATCTTCACCGTTTGATCTATAGTTCTAGATCGGAGCCAATAACGATGAAGTAAATCTGAATCTGAACAATGGCGTTGGAAGTTGTTCCTATAGATCTGATCTTCTGATCTGTTCCCTTGCTCCTTGGAAATCTGGTGAGGATTATCTACCAAGTTGGATCCGAGATCTGGAGAAATCGATCAGTTTCTCCCTCTGGATCAGTCGCGCTGTTCTCTCTCAATTTGCTCAATATACTGAAAAATCACTTGATCTTATAGAGAGAAGGCATATATATATAGTGTTAGGATTTTGAGAAACCCTATCCCTAATGGGCTTGAGCAGTTCATGGGCCAGACCAGGGATCAGATGCAAATAATAAAGTGGGCCCTCTTTATTAATTAATTCTTTCTTGTTCAACCCAGAACATAATTAATTAATAAAACATTGTTTTAACCTTCACCACGGTAACAATGCTGACTCACCCCTTTATTACCACGTTATTAGGAACGGGTTGCACCAAACTAGCATGATCTACATATTTAAGGTTTTGGACATTCATTAATTAATTTGCCTTATGACAATCAGCCACAATTAATTAATCTCTTATTTCCTAAGTAATACCACTCACTCCTTTTCACTTATGCCTGAATTAAATAATTCAACCTGCAGGGTTTAGCATAATAAACCTTGTGAGCTCCTCAAGGAATGCCACTATCCTGAAACGGATATGCTTACCTAAACGTCCAACCTAAGCAGGCCATACACAAATTGCCAACACCCAAAATACGGGTATAAGAATACATGTAAGACTCGCCACCATGGTAAATCAAAGTGTGGTCAATCTGTGTGTGCCCCTTATCCTTTAGTTAGGTTTAAGATCATAGGAAGTATGCTAGGGATCTGGCTCATTAATATGTCAATGAGAATGGCACATCCCACTGTTGATCCCATCAATACATAACCATGTACCGACACATCAAGTAGCTAGGATAAGCCCACTTATGAACCGATGTGTCGCAGCTTAGACCGACAGCCTATCCAGGGACTGTCTCAGATGTGATACTGTTTATATCTTGCTAGGTCAAATGATTATATGATCCTCTATGATCTCCTACACACCATATGGTCATCCCTATAGGCGAGATAATAGGATATTATGGTTCGTTGTATGTTTGTTTCATCAGACAGCGAGCATCGTTGTAGCGACACATATATGAAGATCAGTGTACAAAACACTTAATCATATATGCTTTCAGTATACAATCCCAACAATCTCCCACTTATACTTAAAGCATAATACCATTGCTTTACCAAAGTATTAAGTGTGTCTATACTGGTCCTAGCCTATTTACACATCTACGATCAACTAGTGATCGATATTGCCTTCAGATTCAGACTATGGACATAACCCTCATAAGTTTTCTGAGATAGACATTGTGTAAATAAATCCACTAGACCTTCATGTCAATCACTCCCACTGCATTCACGTCACCTCTTGTCACGATTTCTCGTATGATGTGATACCACACATCCTATGTGTTTTACCACCTTGTGTGTCTTGGGTTCCCTTGAGTTTGTCATTGCACCAACATGATCACAATTCCATGTAATTTTATTAGGCAAACTCAGAACACACTCCTCTAGAGGATAACATCGGAGTTATACTGCTTCTTGCGAAGCTAATGAAGCTGTCAAAAACTCAGCCTTCATACCGGAATCCGCAACACACTTTTGTGTTAGATTCATTTCCTTATGATCCTCCTGGATATCCGATGCCATTCAACTCACATGGCACATTTGTAAACCAATGTGCTTGCCCTGAGTTGAATTAATATTTGTTTAACATGTTTATAGCATTACAGATATCTAACTTCGTTCATTTACAATATAGAAAGACAACAATCTTTCTTGTTATGAACGACTCACCACAGAATCAATTTAAGCGACTTGAGATACCTGAACATCCTTTTCTTGTGGCAACACAAGACCTTAATTCAAAAGATGTTCCAAAATCTCATAAGTCCTACTTCTGAAACTGTTCGGATAACCATCTCTTTATACCTGACAATATCTCCACTCCGTTTCTGAATGTGAAAATGCCATCTACATAACGTGCAAGGAAAAACCACGCTTCCGCTGACACATAACTGGTACATGAAACTCTCATTGTCGATAGACAATATTGAAATGTTTGTTTCATGACCTTGAAGCTCCTTTAAGTTCATACTTAAACTATCTTGGCTTCCAGACATGATGTTTTTCACTTTACTGCACATAACTTATATGGTTGTTGCATACAGATGTCGTCACCTTTTATCAAGGTACCCGTTTATAAAATACGGATGACATCATCTATCTTCCAGATATTTAGATTCATATGTGTTGTTATGGTTAAAAGAATTTGAATGGGTTTAATAGTTGCAACCAGTGAGAGAGTCTTGTTGTGAAATATACCTTACTCACTAACCTAGACTCTCGAATATACTAGGTTACCATTCGAGCACTTTTCTTGTATATCAATCAGTTGCCTATAGCTGGAAAGTTATTTGGCAATCACTGATCCTAATATACAACCATAACCTTTATTGATTCATTTCTGAATTCATGACTTGACGTCATTAAATTGCATCGTTTGTCTTAACAGCTTTGTTGCGCTTTAAGGGATAAGTACAATGTTGTTCGTTAAGCTGGGAACAAGTCCAGAGACTGTTTCCACGAATCAGTACCATTAAGCTTGTTAAGGCAACCTCCCATTGCAATGATGTTCCTTTTACGTTGTCAGTTAATGGTGCATTAGTTTGTGGTTTACCACCTTACACAGGTGACCGTGCAATTGGTACCATACCTTCCAACGTATGCTCAATATGCCACGGGGTATTCCTGATGGATTTGAATTGTCTTCTCTAAAACGTTAGAGAACAATCTCACATTTGGATTCATGGTTTCATCCTATACAACTTGCTTGTATCTAGAATACACAAAGCAACCATCTTTTTCGTTTACCTGGAATAGCCCACAAAGAAGTACTAGCTTAAACCTTTCTTCCAACCAATCAGTTTCCTATATCAGCTTTACAGCCAAATTACCCATCATTGCCCTTTTGACAGAGTCAAGGTCTCCTAGGGTATTTGGAACTGATTTAGAAGACACTAGATTAAGCAAGCATACGACTGCTTTTGGCGCTGTTCCCAAAATAAAATTTTGGCAAAGCTGGCATCACTTATAAACTTTTAAAGAATCTTCGTTTTACCTACACTATCCCAATCGAGGAATAATAGGTGTAGTTAACTGGGATGCAACCCCTTTGCTCTGCCAGATACTGAAAAAACTCATCACTTAAGATACACTATTATGAATGAACCATAATATTTTTACGGTCTTGTTTAACTTATTCTCTACCTTAGTCTTGAACGCTCTTGATTAAAGCAAGAGACTAAGACTTGTAGTGAACTAGATAAACATATCCAAATCTTAAAATGATTACAGTATCAATTCCTGTTAAGGCATCTGCGGAAGTAGACTCAAACCAGCAAACCAGAGCAAACACGAAATTACCTATAGAGATACAATCACCTATTAAACGGCCTGGTTACCATCTTATACCTCTAAGTAGTTTTCATAAGTACCATTCTTAGGGATACCTGGATTGAATTCATAATTCTATGAATTACTTAAAACTACTTAGACTGATGTAACCTATCTCTATAGAGATTCTTTTAAATTATACATTAGAACACTGATAGTTTATGTAATCAGTTAATGAAGAGATAAACATCCATAATAGAAAACACTATTATTCATCATGATAGAAAAACTCTATCGAATAACTGATGATCCATAACAATAGATGAAAAATATTGTTTCTCAAAACAACATCTCTTCAGAAACTTGAATTAAAACAGAGTTTTTAACATAAACTCAAAGTAAAATCTCCATCAGCTGAAGTAGCAACTTCCAGCATCAATCTTGGAGATGGTAATCCTGCCATCTTCAAGCCTTAAGCTTGATTCCCTGCAAAGTGTAGCAAACACGATTAGTGACCTCAGTTACCACTACCCACTAAGGAGTAGAAAACCGATACTAAACATGTTTCAACAAGCAATGCAAAAGATGACGTACCTTGTCCCTTAGTTACCAAACATGGACAATTTACTTTCCAGTGACCCTTTTTGCCACACTTGATACATTTGTCCTTCTTATTATCTTTCTTTTCTTTGTTCTCTCCTTTACCATTCTTCTTCTTCATGTCATTATGACGCGATTTAGAAGAACTTTTAGCAAGAGATCTGGAATGAACTGATAAGGCAAGACTGCTCCCACTGTTTCCTTCATTCCTCTTTTCTTTGACATCACTCTTTCAACTCAGAAGCAAATCAGAGTGACTCACAAAAAAGACTGAAGAAGCTTCTGTTGATACAAGATCCTTGAGCAGACTGTGAACAGTATACTCACTCTTGTTTTTCTCAACAGAAATTCTGAAGTCATCAAATGACTTCGGTAACGTGTTGAGTATCAAGTCAATTTTGATATCATTGTCAATTTGACCACCCATTAATGTGTACTCACCTATGAGCTGGATGAGTGATTCGACATGTTCACGTACCGAACAGTTCTGGCCCATTTTCTGTCTTACAATACGCTTGATAAGACTGGATCTAGCATGTCCATCGATTCTGCCATATGCTATGTCAAGACGTCGCATAATGTCACGTGCAAGCCATACCAGCCAAGATATATTGTCTGGCCATGCCATTCGACCACATCCACATGTGATACTGTGCACGATCCTCATCAAAAGATGTATCAGTCGGCAAACTCGAACAGGGAGTTTGCAGAACAAACAAAATTTCCAAATGAATCCAAGAGCTTGACAATGTCACTTTTCCATCCAGGAAAATTCGGACTAGTCATGGAATTGTGTACGATTGAATTGATGAGTGATAAGCTCGTTTTTCTACTCTCTTATCGCTTTGTTTTTCTATTGTTTTATGCATTTTAGTACCTTTTCTTGAATAAACTGAGCATGAGTGTATATTAGAGGGTGTTATGCTTGTCATGGTAAGATTTCGCAGGTTTTAGGCCAAATCCAATGGAGAACCCGTACCGAAAGCAGCAGATGTTCAAAGAAACAGTCACTACTTCTTCCACCGATGGAATCTGAGCTAATGAAGCATTTTATTTGAAAGATCTTTGAGTTAGCTTTCCAACGCAACTGGAATTGGATCAATCGGAGTTTGGATGCGAAAGTTATGGCTAAAACCGTGAGACTGCGCAGAAGGGTCAGAAGTGGCGGAAACGTCTCTGTTTCGACCGAAATGAAGCCATCTCGGCCGGGCCGAATTCTCCATCTCGGCCGTGGCAAGGGCCATCTCGGCCGAGACAGACTTGTTTTGGTGAGATTTTGCGAGATTTTCACATATTTTGGGCGAGAATTGCTTGGGGAACAAGATATACATCAATTTGGAAGCAATAAATCATACCTTATGAAGATATGCATCCAAGGCCTCAACCCTACTACTATATAAACTCTTCAATAGCTCAGAATTATTAGCCTCTTTAGTTTTGAAAACCTTCTTTTAGTTTTTTATCTTCTTTCCCCTTTACAGTTTTACACCTTTATTTTCTGTTTTCTTTAGAATTCCTCTTTACTTTTTGTTGAACCTTTACATTTTAATGCAATCTTTATTTTTCCCTGCAATGTTTACCTTTCATATGTTAGGCTAGAACCCTAAACAGGTTCTAGGGTTTCTCCATCTGTGATGCTTGTTTAGATTTATTTATTCAAACCCTTGTATTTGTTTAAACTCTTTGATTTTATTTCAAATATATTTTCAATTGAAGGATCGAGAGATGAAGATTGGAATAGGTTTTAGTTATTAATTGAAGGACCGAGAGGTGAAAATTGATAATAGGAAGTGAGAGTTTAATACTTTTGATTTTCTGTCCGACCAAGAAGAATTCAATTGTAGGAAAAATCTAATCTTTATTGAAATTGATTAATTGGTGTGTTTGTGACCGAGAGGAGATAACCACTAGTTAGTAATTTAGGTTTTAATTGCCCGACCAAGGAATTAATTCCACATTAAAAGGTTTTCCACCAAAATTATCTTTTATGGGTTTGTATATTTGTTTCTTGCATGTTGATCAGTTTGGTAGATTTCCCTAGAATCTGTGTTTTCAAATATTTGAATTCCATCCTTTTTATTTACTTGTTTTGAAAAACCCAAAACCTTTTGAATTGATTTACCCAAACAAGAGTTTAAAAACTATATTCAGTATATGATTTTCCTTCATTGCACTATCCCTGTGGGTTCGACAACCTTCGGGTACTTATAAATTTATTTGTCCTATGCTATAATTTGTATGCAGATTTAGCATCGTTCAATGAGCGATGCAATAATGTCTGAAAATAAATAAGCGAATTAAAGTAAGCACATACTACGAACAATAGAAACAAATATGCATAGAACCTTTAGATAAAACAATGCAATTTGCTTCCTCCAATTGCCCAAGCTAATTTACCGCAAGCTACATGAGTAGACGTTTACGGCAAACGCTCAACTAGACCAAAATAGGTCCTTTAATTTCTTAAATTGCCAGGTATCTTTAGCAAAAGAAATTAATATTGAGATCTTAAGACCATGTTCACCTATCCGGAGCAGGGACATCATACATGAGTTATACTCCAGGCAACATCTAAGCCAAAAATAACCACAAGCCTAACTCCGGACGTTTAGAGCGATTTAGCATACGTACTGGACCCATGCCGCATGCCCCTCACATCCTTTGTTATCTCATTTATTTTAATCTTAGAGACCAGTGAAAGTTGTCTCAATGCAAGCTACTTGAGTAGACGTTTGCTCAGAAGCTCCCACTTCTCATCTCAAACTAAATGTTTTATTTAGAAACCTCATCGCACTAGAACTGGTGAGGGACCTCTAACGCAAGCTACTTGAGTAGACGTTTACGCTTCAAGATGCCTCACTTCCAGTGAGAGGTTGTATTTGTGGAGGTCTAATGATCTTGGTTAGAAAAGAACAAAAATCCAGCTTAGTATTTTTAAATTCTAAAGGTTTCATGCGCACACATTATTTTATGTACCATAAACTGTGTCACATCTAAAATTCTATCATAAATTAATATGATCCTGGAATTTATAGACACAATTTAAAACATAAAATAAATCACATAAAGCATGCTTGATAATTTAAAATTTGCAACATGCTTAAACAGTAAATAATTAAAGCAAATAATCATGCTTCCTATTATTTACTAGTGCGCACATAATAAATCACATCAGTACGAGAAATAATTAAATAAGCAAATAAAATTTCTCGTGGCCCCTCAGATGCAATTACAACTGAAAAATAATTAAATCTAATATATTACAAGATTCATTTTCAGTACAGATCTTCAAACTGGGCCTCTGTTGGACTTGAAATCTGATTTGAGCTTTGCATTAACAGCAATTGGGCTTCAATTAGGGTTTCAGGCCCAAAATTAGAAATCAAACCCTAATTTCAGACTTGCGGGCCGCCTTTGGGCTGACGTGCCCGGGCCGCTGGGAAACCCTAGGGTTTGGAAACCTTAATTTCCCAACCCAGCCGCCACAGCCTTGCAGCCCACCGCCACCCGCCTTTCCGGTCGCCGCCTGTGGCCAGACACCATCGCCAGCCCGTTGCCATGCCATTGTCGCGCTGCCACCGCTAGCCCAGCCCAGAGAAAGTTGTGGAAACCCTAGATCACAGCCCTCTTCTATATATATCCCTTTGTACACCAATTCGCGGCATCTGACACACGATAGGCAAAAGAATACCACCTTACAAGCTATAGCAATAGTTAAAGAGATTGGAGAGCTCGGTTATTTATCATATCAATTAGATAGGATTCATACAGTTGGTCCTACTTTACTTCGTATTCTAATCTTCGTCATGCTGTTTCTTGTTCATTCGAGTTTGTAGTTCTCGGGGCTCCGTATTCATTACGATCTGAACCCCAACAATAATTATTTATTGTATATTTATGTAATAATAAAATAAACAAAATAAGAACTAATATGAAAAAAATTTAGCAGGAACAATATTTTTTATTTACTTGTTCTAATATATTTATAAATTAATATTCATTAAGCACAAATTAATTAAATAATAATATTTTTAAAAGATAAAAAATTGTAAAAAAAATTCCCACGTGATGCAAAAATTAAATATATAATATCTGATATTAAAATATTAAGATATAATTAACAGAGTTATATATCTAAGCATTTTTTCGCAATTCTTTTTATATAAATTTAATTTTTATTCATAAATATTATATTTAATATAAATTATTTTCTATGTTATTTGTCAAACTATATAAATATTAACAAATGTAAAAAAACTATATCCAACACAAATTATATGAGATTCGATTTAAATATTATCACATAAAATACATTTATATATATATATATATATTTAAACAAAATAATAAATATAATTGTTGGGAAATTTGGCTAAGTTTCCCTTCCCCAGTAGCTACTTGCTTAGATTCTAGTTTGGTGTTTTGGTGGATCAAATCCTAAGTCCAACCAGCGTCAGTTTGTCTCTAGAATAGCTCTAGTCTCAAATGTAAAGTCCTGTATAGGTATTTTGAGTTGTAAGTCGCAGCTGATCAAGACTCATGCTGGCTACTGTTCACCAGCATGAGATGTGCTTACCAGTTGAGCTATCGACTGGCTACTGTTCACCAGTGGGAAGATTTCATCAGCAGGAGGCTGACAGATCTACCAGCAGAATATGTGTTCTGGCTGACACTATTCACCAGCGGTGAAGCCACCAGTCACGGGAGATTCCAAGAGATAACATCAGACGAATTGGTAGACCTTGATTGTGCTAAGGAAAGTCACCAGCAGAGACTGCCAGCACAAAGATCACCAGTATGATCTACCAGTCGGAGGTTATCAGCAGAATTGAAGATTCGCTCTCCCGAAGACTTAGAGACAAAAAGAAGATTCGTCTGAGGAAGTAACTGACAGTGTATAACTTTAAGGAGGATGCCTTAAAGTCTATCAGTTCAAGACACCAGTTGCGATTCCTCGTACTGACGAATAGAGTCGTTCTGACACAAAGAGATCTGTGTCAGATAAAGCGATCAAAGGTATGGCGCTTTCCGGAAATTCCTACCTGCCGCCTGCAGAAGGACATGCGAGGACAGAGACTTTTCCGGATGTGTCCAAACGGCTAGTATTTGAATCTGAATCTCACGTCTATAAATACGTGAGATCCAACAGCATTCAATACTCTTAGCTACTCTTGCCCACTCTTAGCCACTCCTGAACTACCGAAAGCTCAAACGCATTCATATCAGCGTATAAGCAATCTTTCGAGGCTTTTCTTAAAGCTACTCCGTGTGTCAATCATTTGAACACGAGACTCCAAGCTTCTAGCTTGTGAGTTATTGATCTCATTTGGTGTTCTTTCTCATTCCGAGGAAGAACATAGCAGCTCTTGAGCCAGCCAGCTCCAGAGTTATTACGGGCAGTTTTGCCGCCAGCAAGAGTCAAGTTCTTGGGAGAACTAAACACCCACGTCGTCAGTGGTACCGGTGGAGGTTAAAGTGACGTGCTCGCACTCCATCCAGCTGACAAGAGTTGAAGAAGGACAAGACCCGGGAGCGGTTGATCCAGTGGACTGGTGGACAAGGCATCTACCAGCTGGAAATAGATCGTAGGATATCTTGTACCGGATTGCTCTCTTTAGTGAATTTCCAGTGCTTCGACTGGAGAGTGGACGTAGATCAGTTGATCGAACCACTATAAAATATCCTTGTTATTTACTGCTTTCAGCATTTACTTACTGATTTAAAACCCAGCACCCAAGTGCTGGAGTATAACTGAAACCAGTTTATAACTGTGCAAACTCGACTCTAAAATTTTCTAAGTCCTGAGTCATCAGCTGACCAGCCAGTTGCCAGTCAGCTGAATACTCAGTTGCCAGTTGACTTACCAGCTGACAAGGTCCCAGTCAGCTGTGTAACCAGCAGAGTGCAAGAAACGAACTTACGTATTTTCCGCTGCCAAAGTATACCCTGATATCCGGGACCAACAA
>JAPKLW010000230.1:511551-612312 GCA_026898455.1 Plectranthus barbatus
ATGTTATAGTAAAATAAACAAAATAAGAATTAATATGAAATATTTTTTGGCAGGAACAATGTTTTTTTATTTATTTGTTTTAATATATTTATAAATTAATATTCATTAATCATAAATTAATTAAGTAATAATATATTTAAAAGCGTTTCCCGCCTTTTTTTTTACTACTCTCCTTTAGTATATATATAGATTTGTCATATGAAATTTTATTATTTTCATATGTATGTAAAAGTTTATATATCGTGTGTGTATATATATAAATATATATATATATATATATATATATATATATATATATAAAGTTAATTATTTATATTAAAACATAATATAAATTGAAATTATAGAAATTATATTGAGGGGGTTGAGCACGCAATGAAGAAGATTTTACAATTGACCACATCTTTAGATAAATCATCTAGACAACAATATCTATATATACTTAAAAATGAGATTATTCTAATTCTTATTTAGATCCAGCTAAACCATCATCATTAAAGGTCCTTGAGAAGAAATAGTGACCAATTTTAATTTTTATTGAGCAATGAGTTAAGCGTATTCAGAATAATATCGTTGATACAATTTGTATTCAATAGTTGAAGATGCAAAACCAAATTAACCATCATATTGAATTTCCAACAAAATCATGAACTTTTGCATGTTGATAATAATATAAATATAAATACCTAGTTACATCTCTAACTAAATTAATAATTAATAAAAAATTCAGTATAACTAGATCTGCTTTTTGAATGCCAAACACTTGAGCACTCCTCTAGACGACATCTTCATATTTTGTTGGTCCCCAATCATAGTGTTTGTATATGCAGCGGAAGTATTAATACTGTCTTGCACTAATCTTACTATGGTCGCGACTTAGCACGTGTTTATCAAATGTGTTTAAGTTCGAGTATTCATTAGATTGATTGCAGATTATACTTCAACACTTGATGTGTTGAGTTTCAAGAACGCACAATACACAAAGTAACGAAATAAGTCAGTAAAGAGCACGGGATTTATAGTGGTTCAAACAAATGTTCTACGTCCACTCTTCAGTCCTCCAACTGAAAATTCACTATTGATTGATTACAAGGTCAGGCTTGATCTCTAACGTTGAGCAGCTCCTCAATCTGGTCAGCGCGGACGTTCATGCACCTCGGTCTTCAATATTCACCTTATCGCTCCTTAGAGTGAGGACTTTTACAATTTTGACTCGAGTATATGTATCCTATACAGGACTTTTACAATTTTGACTCGATTCTAAGTTGCTAGAAACTTGATCGACTAAGCTTTAATGAACCAAAACTAAACTACATACATTGAAGATCAAGGGGTTATGATATTTCTAACATAGATCCTAATAATTTCCCCCTTTTTGGTGCGATCAAAGCCCCAATTCTAACTAACTGATCACGGGAAAGCTGATTACTAAGATTAAAAATTATTCTTATCAATTCTATTCTTAGTATCTCAACTCCCTTAGACTTATTAAGATTCCTGAATGTCCCCCCTCAAAATATCAAGGGTATTGCTCGATTATAAATATTTGTTTCAAGTAAATGACTTTCAAATCATTTATCAAGTAAGCATATAGCACTTTTACACATGATTATCAAGCAACGTGCACGAACATATCACACACATCCAACAATCCACGCAGTTTGCTGATTACACTGAGTGTGTAATTTCAGCTAAATCGATTAATTTAGTGTTGGACAATGAGATGTTGTCTTCAGCCTGGGTTAGTTTCCATTAAAATGATCTTACAGTGAGGTAAAGGAAACACACACCCAAATTAAAAAACATTCTGTTTTAATGCCAGAAGACTTGTAAGGTTTAGAAGGATTACTTCTTGGTTGACAAAAAGTCTGAGTCAGCAGCATTTTTGGCTCTTAAGGAGCCGACGGTGGTTTTCTTCACATTCCTGAGGGTCTCGAGTGTTACCTTCATGAAGTTGTCCACTACAGTTTCACTCTCTTCTCTTCTGATTCTCTCTTTCTCCTCGATCCTTCTTCGTTCCTCTTTTTCTTCTTCTTCTTTTGTTGCCTTCTCAAGTCTTCTTCCAATTTTTTTCTTGCTTCGAGGTGCCGAAATCTTTCTTCTTGTTCCTTCATTCACTCGGCTTCCTCTGCTAGTCTCTTCTCTTCCCCCTCTTTGATCACAACAAAAATACCAATGGAGAAGATCTCAAAGTTGTCCTAAAGAGTGTTTTGAAGCTCCTCTTTTGCCTCGAGTATTTCGTTTGGATGAATTACTGGAGGTCCCTCTAATAAGTACTTGAGCTTAGGGATTCAATTTTCAGGACTGGGTGTTCCTCCGATAGCACGATTTGATTCTAGGAGGTAGGTATGTTGACAGTGGTAGCCAGTGCTTGAGATAAAGTGGCAGGTGGATCAACATCTGCTGTTGTGATAGGTTCATACTCCTGAACTCTTTCCTCTTCAGCAGGGACTGGAGAAGGAGGCCTAAAGAAATCCATTATGGATGGGATATTTGCCAATGTAGTGAGTATGCTCTCCTTAAAATCCAACATCTTCCTTCGATCCTCTTCTCTCTTATGTGCAGCTTCTTCTTCTGCTACGACCATCTGTCTCCTTGTTGCTGGTGATTTGAAGTGTTGAGTGAATGGTGGTGAGTCTTCGACAGAGTACTCAGATGGTGGCAACGAGCGATCTCATGTGAGTTCATTGTGCGCTTTAATCTTCTGCAATCTAGCAGCGACTTGCTTTTCTGTGTACTGCGTCTTGGATGTCTTATTCATCTAATCATCTGCCCATTCCTCTTCACTTCGCCAGTAGTTGAGACCCATCTTTGCCATCATGATTGCACGGTCTTCGTAATGTAGTTCGTGGATGGCATATCCGAAAAATCACCACCTCTAGAACTTTATCTTCAACCATTTAAGATCAGAACACCCGTACATTAACTCTACAGGATATGTGTTCTCGAACTCAGCAGCAACTTGAGCTTCAATAAAGACACAAATGTCTTTCGCCCACGAGATGAGATCATCATTCTTCTCGTCTGTCACAGTGACAGGAGGACACCACTTAACAATCCTTTTTCCTTTAAACTTCCTGACTGGTGGTCCTTCCATGGGCACTCTTAACATTTCTCCTCTAAAGATAGATTCTCCATCTATAAGCATCAGACTCCCCTTGGAAGTTCCTGTGTTTCCTACATTCTCCTCATCATCAGTACTAGGTATAGCACTGAATGATAAACCAGACACTTTAGGAGAGTTAGGAATTGGAATACGCCTCTGCCATAGTGACTCAATTGTGTTTTCAAGCACGAAGGTAGTATATGCTTCTGGATTCCATCCTAGAACTGTAGATGGATCCACTCCTAAGGAACGAAGATACTGCTCATTGTGTGCTCGCACGCTTGAAGTGAGGTTGACTTGTAATCTTCCTTGAGTCTCAGCATCAAAAGAGGTAGTGATTCCTTTCTACATTGTTGTCTTCTTAGCAACGCTTTCGTCAGCATCTAACTTCTCTACTATGGGATTGGATTATTGATCAGATGTTTTTTTAGCTATCTCAGGGTTTGTTGTACCCTCATCTGTCATCATCTCAAGGTCAGCATTCTCCTCTTTTACTGCCTGCCTTGTCTTCCTTGTTTTCAACAGGGATTTGTCTCTCGTCTTGCACCAAATCACTTTCTAGCTTTCTCCATGCACAGCCACTTGTTCATCCTCAATTACCTTTTCAACAGCAGAGCTACTTCCTCCTTGCGCAACAGTCTATAGAACAACTTTTTCAGTAATATCATCAGCACCTTCACTCCCCCCTTGCGCAGTGACGGGCTGAATAGTCAGAGTAGCAGAACTCCTTCCTCCTTGCGCGGGAGTCTGTTGCTTCATTGATTCCTCGATTCTTCCTGGCATAACTTTTGGTAAATCCATGAATGCTCCTTTTCTTTTCCATGCGCAGCCACTTGTTCATCCTCAATTACCTTTTCAACAGCAGAGCTGCTTCATCCTTGCGCAGCAGTCTGTAGAACAACTTTTTAAGTAATATCATCAACACCTTCACTCCCCCCTTGCGCAGTGACGGGTTGAATAGTCAGAGTAGCAGAACTCCTTCCTCCTTGCCTGGGAGTTTGCTGCTTCATCGATTCCTCGATTCTTCCTGGCACAACTTTTGGTAACTCCATGAATGCTCATTTCCTTTGCCATTTGTCAAATTCTGCATTCGTCATGGCATCTGGATTCACAATCCTTTCTTCAACATTGCTAACCTTACCTTTGCCTTTCGTAGTTTGTGCCTTCTCGATGTCCTTCTTGGTGATGCGTCCAGGATGATCACCGACTTGAATTTTGGCATTGCGCTCATCATAACTAGCCTTGACTTGCTCAAATCAATCATCCCTTTGTTCAAGAGTCATCTTCAGCTTAGCTTTGTTGAATTCCTTCTGCGCGCGTGCCCTTTTCAGAGCTTTCTCCTATTGCCTCTTCTTCTATGTCAGCTCCTCTCCAAAGAATTCTAGTTTTCTATTTGCATCCTTGGAGGCTGACTCAATAGGCAATGCATCTCTAACCTTGGAGGCATCTGGAATTGGTAGAGATGTGTCTACCATCGGTACGGTGATCTGAACTGTCGATCCTTGAAAGCAATAACTCTTTCCTCTTTTCTTAGCTTTGTCCTCATCGCCTGCTGGCTTGCTCTTCCTCTACTTAGGGCTCTTCAGTGTGCCCTTCTTCTTTGTAATGGTTGGCACTGGGGACTGAATGGGTTCCAGCTGATTGATTCGACTAAGCTCTCATATTCTTTGAACAGAGCATCCAAATATTCTTTCATTCGTTCCTCATCAATTTCCTCCTCAGTGTGTGGAACAGCAGCTGGTAGGATCGCATGTCCTTGGTAGGGATCTTCTTTATCAGAAACTGGTTATTCGGGATTAACATTGCTCTTCCCTCTTGGAATAAGTGGTTGCTTGAAGTTCTTTGGCAGCTGTTGCTTCGTGTTTGGCAGTATGTAGTGGGTGTGCAACAAATCTTTACCACGACAGCGCTTCCCTTGGGGTATGATGCCCTCAAGAAAATGACTGATCCTGAGTCCAAAACCCATATCCTGTGTGAACGTATGCTCTATTTTAACGTTCTTGTTCTTGTAAACGTGCGCCAGCCACTTGGTGTAGATGAACTTTGCCCAATTTCCATGGACTTGATAATCAATCGCCATCATTACAACAAACTTCTTGGCACTGAGTTCTGAGAGTAAACCATCCTCGCCTACCAACATTCTTATCACAATCTATGCTAGGATCTTCATGGGTTCATCCAGTGATCTCAGAGGCGCGGCCACTTTCCACGATTCTATGAAGGTATCCTTCTTCCATCTTAGCCATTGCTTCTGCATCTCTACTTCATCATTGATCTTGTAGTTGACTACATCTTCTCCTTCTGCTCGTAGCCATACATCTCTGCTATCACCTCTAGGCTTACTACGATCTTCGTGCGCAAAACACTTGTGGTAAAGAACTTTTCACTCTTGTTAACCACTGCACGAGCAAAGAATTCCGCAACTATATGTGAACGGAATTTGAGGGGTTCCACAAATAGGTACTTCAGAAGGCCTTCTCGGTTTATTTTGTCAATGAGATTATCGAAGTAGTGCTTTCTGAACAATGACTCGTAGAGTATTTGTCCTTCTTTACTTGAGCCGCCTTTTTATATTCGTAAGTAACACTACAACAAATAAGCTTATAGACAACGCAAATAAGCTTGTAGAAAAAAGTTGGTTCTTACATTTATTCGCGACCAATGTTCCTGAGATTGATTGTAGAAAAAAGTTGGTTCTTACATTTATTCGCGACCAATTTGATGGTAAGCCATCATCTGTTATTGTTTTTGGCTTTTGTGCATACCATGTGCTTGATACATTGTTCCTGAGATTGATTATTGAAAATGGTTGCTTCTTACGTTTATTGTAAGATTTATTGGGAGGAGTGTTGTGTTCGTAAATCAATTGGGGTTTATGTAAGATTTATATGATTTTTTGTGTCTGAACATGTCTTTCCATTATGCTCTATGCCAAGGAATTTGGCAAGTTTAGTTGCTATGATAATTGTAATCTGTTAGGCCGCTTTATCGTGTGTGGTTTCTTGATTATACTATGGCTTTTGGATTTCGCAAGGCCAAAAGTGTTAATGAAAGTTCTAGTCTTAGTTTGTGCCCTCCGCTCATTCGATGGTCACATTTGAAACAGCTTTATGAGTTGTATTTGGTGAATTGTTTCTCTTGTGTGGCCATTACTTGATAGTTTGACAATTTGATGGCAGAACTTGGAAGAGAAACTTGGAAGAGAATCAACGAATATTGAGATTTATTGAATGCAAGGAATTCCACCTGATATCTTGGCTTCTCATTATGGTGAGGAAGGTGTTTCTAACTGTTTTGTTTGACATTGCAAATGTCTTTTTGCTGCGTGGTTTTAGGAGATCTGTGGAATTGTTTATTTGGGTTTACTTGTCCACTATGATTCAGTGCATCACTATTCTTCTGTGTGGCCGTCCCCGGTATTCTTGGCTGGCTTCCTTTATCTTACTTCTACAGGTGTCTGTACCAATGAATATTGGGAAGGAGGGCAGCGGTGAATCTCCCCCTAACCCGTGGCTTGGGAATGTTGGTAGTTTGGTGAAAAATCCAAATTTTAGGAGAGAAGATGCAGCTCTTAAACATGTTAATATCATAGTTAGAGAAAACTGCAACAGCACGTTGATGAGCACGGTGAATGGTTAAGAAATTATTAAGTTGAAGTCAAATATTGCTAATTTCGTGGCTGAAGAGGACGATCTTCTTGATGATGATTAAAAGTTTCCTTACCGAAGGCTAAAGATAGTGGATTAGATGACATTACCACTAACAAAACTCATTTTGATGGAATTGTCGACAAGTGCATGGAAATGGGTCTCCACTAGTGCCGTCATTTTTTAATTCTTCTTCATTGCCTCAAGCGCTGCAATACATTCAAAATGGGAAGCTTAATACTTTGGATTTGTCCCCTGAAGCTTTAGTGGCTGACAATACTCGTGATGACCCCTTAATGAACAATTCAATAAATATGGAGTCCACTAACAAGGTTGCGCCTATTTTGTTGTTCAGCAACCTTATGGAAAGAATCAGACACATAATCGTGAGGTTAGTCCTAGCAGTTTTGATTCCACTAACACTTTATCTAGTAGTTATTCATTTCAGGTTCTTGGTACTATACCTCTAATGTTTGAAGCATAAGATCGTAAGACATCTGAATGGTTTATCAAGCAATATGGTGCACAAGTATGTTCCTCTATTTTTCTTTTTATTACCAGCTCAATATTTCTAATTTGCATCAGATTTTTCAAAGTTCTATTTTTTATATCTCTATTGGTAAATCTTTTTGTGGATCATTCTCAAGTGATGGACGTGGAATGTCTTCGAGGTAGTAACCTGGGAAAAGATCAAGCATTTGTTCTTCGATCATCATATTACTAGTTTTAAGCTTATGTTCTATCATAGAAAAGTCTTACTTGAAGACTGAGGTCATGTTATTGATAGACTTTTTGTAGCAATACATTTCTACTAGTTAATGGCTTGAACTAAATACTGGATATTTGTATGCTTGCATCCTTGTATTCATACATATCTTTGCTAAAGAAAACTATCTTGGAAATGCTAGTGGTTCTCCTATTTCCGGAGAGACAGAAATCTCTTTTTTATTTGAAAACATGCAATATTAATAATAAAATATAAAAAAATTAAAATAAAATAAAAAATAAATAAAAAAATAGACAACGCGAATTTATGCGTTGTCTATCTTGTTATAGAAAACGTGGATAAGATAGACAACGCAAAAATCTGCGTTGTCTATCTCCTTATGGACAACGCGGATTTCTATCTCCCTATTTAAATAGACTACACATTATTAGACAACGCGGAATTATGTAATAGACAACGCAGATTTTGCGTTGTCTATTACCTTATTTCTTGTAGTGTAAGTTCACCCGGTACCTTCCTATGAGCAATGGCCACCAAGTAATAGTAAGAGATTGATTCATCAATCTACTCCTTGAATACACCTATGAATGTGGGATGGAATTATTCAGATTCTCGGGGTATGTGTGGCCTTCCGAATGATTCGGCAGAGGGACTGACACGGTTGGATGATTCCGCAATTGAGATTTCTTCTGAAACTTAAAGAGATGTAGAATGGAAGAAAGTTCAAAATCAGAAGTATTGGAAGTAGTAGGGTTTAGAAATCCCAAACCAATCGTCCTTATATGATTACTTGCAACCGACTTTGTGTGAGCGGTTGGATCTCCCTCTTGATCTGGATGAATCGACGGTTGGGCAGTTTGTGACGGTTCGCCGTACGTCCCACGATGATGGAAAGTTGTGCGTAGCTGACGTGGCTTCTGCTAATTTGTCACCGCCCTACACTTAAGTCACCTTTTCAATTAATGTGGACTTCTACAGCAGCTCTATCATTTAGATAATCCTGCCTTTCGATAGATTTAAAATGATTATCTCTCCTTTTTTTGCTGGGTCGAATGATGCATGCAGAAAGGCATTTGCTGAGAGTAGTACATCCTGCAACTTAGAAAGGCTCATGTTGAGAGCTTGGACTCAACATTCGATCATTTGATGATCCCTTAGATTATTAAGTACTTTAGATCACATAGATTGCTGAGATCTTGGACTCAGCATTGAGCATATATTCTACAGGGATCTTTAGTGTTCCTTAGACCTTTCATATTTGCTGAGAGGACTCAGCATTCAGCTTGATTCTCTTAAGGCTTTGACATTCCGTAGACAACCTTTATCTGCTGAGAGCTTGGACTCAACAGTCAATAAGAGTATGCTAAGATTTCAAACATAGCCATCTACGGGCATCTGCTAATTGCTTGGATTTAGCAGTCTTCGACAATCAACTGAGAGATTGGACTCAGTAGACGAATAAGACTCTACATTTTGATCTTTTAATGATCAAAGAGTCTCTTTACTGAGAGGTTGGACTCAGTAACCTTCCTTCCGATTTTGTCTGCTATTGCCAATTATAGCAAACAATATCATATTGCTGAGAGTTTTGACTCAGCATTCACCGGGTATCTGCTGAAATCTTGGATTCAGTAGTAAATTTAGACCCTTTCAGTTCAAAGAGTCTTTACTAAGAGCTCCGACTCAGTAATCATCTTGAATCTGCTAAGAGCTTGGACTCAGCAGTCAGCAGAGAGTGTTTGCTTGATAAGATCTTTCATTTCAACCATCAAGCACTCTGCTTCCGACTTAATGTTTGGAGAGACACTTTAAGAAATTCCTAACTTCTGATTTTCCTTTTCATTTTTGAATTTTTAACCAAGGAAAATCATAAGAGATTTAGATAGGAACCTATATATACAAGGAGTGTAATGATCTAGCATTTTGTTTTAGGCAGTAATATTGATTGACACAACAGAGTATTGTCATCAAAACGAGCATTTCTTTTATTAATATCATTGATTTACAAGAGTTACACTTCGCAAAGTATAAAACTATAAATGTCAATGATCAATTCTTCTTCAGACTGCTCCAAACAACGTCTTTGCGAGATTTGCTTCTTCTTGGTCTACACCTCGAGCTCGTTGCTGCAAGTCACCCCACTTGCGCAACAACGTCTTGTTGGCTGAGAGATGTTTATTTGCAAGTTCATCTTCTACCTCCTTGAAATTGTATGTTGACATCTCTTCGGCGACAACCTTTTCAATCTGCGGACGACTAACATCTATAGTCGGACAGGAAGTCCAAGTCTCCATTTGCTTCTGACTGGATCTCTATCTGCAAAAATCTTCTAGCTCTGAGTGCCGTACAAATGTCCATACTTTACGTATGGTGAGTATCATCAGCACCACTTGCGAGCTCTCCCTTTGTCCCCAAATGCCAAGTAGATGATTCGTGTTGCATCTACTCCATCCACAAGCCTATCTTCCCTCTCCTCTTCTTCTCCATAGTTTCTGCCTGAAATCTTTAAAGAAGAGATCGGATGAAATTGAATGGGTCCTTTGGATGCAATGTTCCACCGGCACCCAGAGGAGTTTCCCATTCTTTGTGACTAAGGAATATCCATTTTCAAACCCACTTGAAAAGCATGTATCTCGCCAATGAGAAAGCAATTTTGGTATGACATAATGGACCGCTTATCTCCATTAGGTTCTAATATAAAAAATCCTATCTTAAGTGGTGAAATGAGAATCGAGAGAATCTTCTTAGATGTGATCTCTTTGAAGATTACGACTCTTCCTCCGAATTTGGAGACTTCCAAGTCACGTTGCTCGAATACATCTTTAAGGTATTTTGGTGAGATGGTGAAGGATGACATTTTGGTTTTTCTCAAGCAACAGGGTTTAATCGGTGGGGATGAAAGACATGTACCGCGTTCAGTTTTCAGAGGACTGGCTATGATTCTCCTAAGAAAAAGAACCTCCCTTAAATAAATGTACCCGTCCTTGAGATTTGTTTGATCAATGAACTCATTTTCCTTGGGAACCAACAATTTCGGCAAGACTTTACACGTAACCATTCGAGATGCCATTTCCAAAAGTGAATCGTCTCAAGCTTTGAGCGAAATCTTTTGTAATGATTGTGAATATCAATCGTCGCCTCATTAATTTACTCCATTAATGACGTTTGTAACTATTTCATCGGTTGAAATATCTGATTCTGATTCCCCATATCTGATGAATTTCCTAAGATTGATTCAGCAAATATTGATTCAACAGTCTTCTCCATATGCTAAGAGCTGGGACTCAGTATTTTTTTATCTTGTCTGCAAAAAAAAATATTCTTCAGTAACTAACTATCGAATTTTGCTGAGAGTTGCAACGCAACAATCCGACTAAACTTTTAGAAATTTTCTGAAGAGTGTGAGCTTAGACTCACTCTTATTCCGCATCATCTCCAAGAATTCCAAGAAATCCTAATAATATTCCAAAAAATCCAAAAATTCCAAGATAGAATAAGAGCTGTGACTCATTCTTCCGCAACCTTGTCTAATTCCAATAGACCAAGTTTAAGACAGAGCTCTTTAAATCTATCTTCTGCTAGAGGTATTGTAAATATGTCTGCTAGCTGGTCTACTCTTCTGATATAATCCACGGAGATATCCTTATTTTCAACGTAGTCTTGGATGAAGTGATGTTTGATATCTATGTGCACAGAGATATCTTTATTTCTTGGATTCTTCATGATGCACATTGCACTGTTGTTGTCGTAGTATATTGGAACGCAACCAGTGTTGACCTCATAGTCTTGATGAAGTTGTTGTTTGATCAACAACACCTGTGTACAACAGCTCGCAGTAGCCACATATTCAGCTTCTGTTGTGAACGTTTCTACAGAGTGTTGCTTCTTGTTGAACCAGCTTATCATCTTGTGTCCAAGGAATTGACATGTCCCACTCGTACTCTTCCAATCAATTCAGCATCCTCCGAAGTCAGAGTTTGAATATTCAATGAGTGTGAGATCATCTGCTCTTGGGCACAAAATTCCTAAGGATTTCGTTCCTTACAGATATCTTACAATCCTTCGTGCGTACTCCATGTGCGATTTCTTAGGATTTGCTCGATATCTAACACATACACCTACAATATACGAAATGTCTGGCCTACTGGCTATTAGATATAATAAAGAACCAATAATACCTCTGTATGTTGTTGGTTCCACAAATTCGCCTTCTTTGTCCATTGATATTTTAACATGCTGTACTCATGGGAATACGCAGTGTCTTTGTCTTCTCTGGACAGAATTTGCTGATTAGATCTTTCATATACTTCTTCTGGTGGATGAAAATTCCATCACTGGATTACTAAACTTGCAAACCTAAGAAATATTACATCTTTCCCATCATGTTCATCTGAAAGTTAGTCTGCATAAGCTGAGCAAACTTTTCACATAGGGTTAGATTCCTAGATCCAAATATGATGTCATCCTCATAGATTTGGACGAGCAATATATCTTCAGCATCCTTGATCAAGACGAGTGTGTAGGGTTTTACTGTGAACCGAATCACCAAAACCAAATGAATCGGACCGTTTATGGTTATTGTTCATAAAATATTCAAAAACCCTAAGCATGCTCCTATTGAATTTAATGCGTGGATAAAGAATTATTTACCTTAATTCCGTAGTCTCATAAACAATCTTTTGCGTTTGTATTCCCAGATCCAGAACAAACCACGTGATATTATTAAATCTGCTGAATAAGAAATTAGAAATCTAATTTCTAGATTTAATAATAATCAAAAGAACAAAAGAGAAAGAATTAGGAGTTGTTCTCCAGATTAGATCTTCAGATCTGTTTCCCGGTGCGTTCAGATCTGCTACTGGTGAGGACTCCACAGATCTGTATTTTGAGCAGGACCAGAATTCGAAAATTCTCCTCCCGTTCTCAAAAAGTCGGCGCCCACACTCTCTCTCTCACTAGGGTATCTGTCTCGGATTTGATAAGGTTTATGTCTCATTAGGTCAAGTGATCATACTATCTTATGCGATCTACAATACGCCGTATGATCGTCCCTATCGGTGAGACAAGAGGATACCATTGTTACATACATGTAAGATTGTTAACAGATAGGAGAAATAAACAGTTGTATACTCATTATAATAAATGATTTCAGTATGCAAAACCCATCAGAGTGTCCTATTTGGTCTTCCCCTTCCTGAATCCATTCTTCAGCAAAAACTGTGATAGCATCTCGTACCAAGCTCTTGGGGTTTGCTTCAGACCACATAGAGCTTTCCTCAATCTATACACCTTTTTTTGCGTTCAAATCCTGGAGGTTGCTGCACGTAGACTTCCTCCTTCAATTCACCATTCAAAAATACTATCTTGACGTCCATAAAAAAAAACTGAAACCATGATGAGCAACATATGCAAGGAATAACCTGATTGCTTCCAGTCGAGCTACTAGAGCGAATATTTCATCAAAATCGAGTCCTTCGCATTGCGCATATCCTTTAGCTACAAGCCTTGTTTTATTGCGAACAATGAGGCCATTTTCATCGTGCTTATTCTTGAATACCCATTTGGTGCCTATCACTGATAGATGTGTCGGTCGATCGACGAGATCCCATACATGATTCCGCGTGAATTAAGTTGATCCAATCGGCTGATTTGAGTGCATCTGCAACTTTGGTCAGCTCCGCCTGAGATATAAAGCAGACTAGCATAGCGATGTGTCTTGTTTGGATTGGATCTGCAAGATCTCCTAATATTGGTTCTGAAGGATGATTTCTTAGCATCCACTTCGGTCTTTGCAGCTCCGTAACTGGAATGGCTTGACTGCTGGAGTTTCCAATTTGAATTCCAGATTCAAGTATATCAACAAGTTGTAGATTGTTCAAGCTGTTTGCTACACTTGTTGGGTTGACATCTGCTGAGTGGTTGTCTTCTGACGCATCATTTGTTGGACTTGTATTTGCTGGAGTAATACACCTGTCTACAGCAGTCTGCTCCTGGTCCATTTTAGCAGTGTTTCCTTCAGCAGTTCTCTCGCTATTTTGGGGATTCTCTCGCTGTTTTGGGAATTCTCAACAACAGTCTGCTCCTGGTCCATTGAATTGTTATTTCCACAAGCTTGGTGGTCTTGTTAAGTACTCTATAACCCTTGTGAAAAGGATGCCCATATCCAAGGAACACTCCTTCGTCACCTTTGGGAGAGAAAATACTTAACTTTAACTTCCCATTATTGTGAATACAACATGGTGAACCGAAAGCACGAAGATGAGCTAAGGAAGGCTTACGACCATGATATATCTCGTAGGGAGTTTTGTTGAAGCGAAATTCAATCCACTTCGATTCTGCGTGTAGCATGCATACGTTACAGCTTCTCCCTAATATCTTTGTCCTAGATCTGTGTCGGCGAGCATTGTTCGCACAGCCTCCTTTAGAGTCCTGTTCCTGCGTTCTGCCAGACCGTTTTGTTGAGGTGTTCTTGTGATGGACCTTTCATGTCCTATCTCGCCATTGGCATAGAAATCCATTAATGCTCTGTTACATAATTTCGTACCATTGTCGGATCTTATCCTTTTCACTGTGAGCTCTTTTTTGTTTTGCACTCGAAGTATCAGCTCCGGCAGGACTATCTTCACCTCATCCTTGCTCTTGAGCAATCTCACCCACGTGTACCTGGAATAGTCATCAATAATGACTAAAGTATAATGTTTATTACCTGCGGTGGGTGGAGTCACCCGTGCCAAATAAATCCATGTGCAGCAGTTTAAGGATTCTATTTGATGTGGCTTTTTCTGAGTTAGATTTGAAGGACGCCTTGGCTTGCTTTCCTTGTTGAAAAGCTTTGCATATTCCTTCCTTCTTGAAGGTCTCTTTGGGCAGTCCAGTAACAATGTTATTTTTCGCAATATAGTTGATAGTTTTAAAGTTTAGATGCTTTAGCCTTTTTGTGCCATAGCCAATTGGTCTCTTCTTTGCTGACCACTTTTCCAATCAACGACATAAAGTCCTCATTTCTTGATTCCTATGAGCTTTACTTCTCCAGCGGTCCTGTCAGCAATCTCTCAACCCGTATCAAAGAAAGAAACAGTATATCAATTTTCACTTAGCTGACTAATGCTTAGTAGATTGTGCTTGAGGCTGTCGACAAGGGCCATGTTGATGATTCTCATTCCATTTTGCTCAATGTACCCTCATCCGATTACTCTAGCCTTTGAGTTGTCACCGAAGGAGACTAAAGGTCTTCTGATCTTCTGGAGTTCTGTGAATATTTCTTCATCTCCTATCATGTGACCTGAGCATCCACTGTCTAGGATCCACTCTTTTAATCTTTTCGAAGTTCTTCTTCCAAGACCCTGTTCCTACAAAACAAAGAAGTTACATTTTAGGTACCCGGTCAATTACGGGTCTTGCAGGATTAGTTCTCTGGAGTATCCCTTTAGGAATCAAGACCTTCGTGATTTTGACATTTCTCTTGTCATCACGTTTCACTACCCTTCCCTTCCTATTGGAGTAATACTTTTAGTCAGCATAGAAGTGTGTAGTAGTGTGTTGAGCCTTCACAGTCTTTTGAAAATTTAATGACTTAGACTCTGGCCATAAGTAGGTGTTCCTTCTACTTGGTACGTATGATGGATTCCTTACAATCTCAGTTGATTACTTAGCCTTGCTAGGATTTGTACGAACCTTTGTAGTAGATGAAATAGTCTACTGGGTTACATACTTTGACTTTGCTGCCTTCCACTCAGCAGACAAGTAATTCAGTCTTCGCTGGCAGTCAGCCGGGGGACGTAATTTTGCCAACATTTCTACTGAGCAATTGTGACTAATTTTTTATTCTCCCTCTTATCTTTCCTAGCAGGTTGCAGAATCTTCACAGTTACTGGGACAAACACGATTTTCTTTTATTTACTCGATTTAATATTGTTAGATTCTTCTTTATCAATACCTAATCCAGTATAGTTCTTCGAACTCCTTTGAACACTTACGATTTTATTTAAATCTCTCGTGCTTTTCGAAAATCTACAATGACAAATATTTTGCATGAAGTTTTTGTTTTTCAGAACGTCATTCTCTTGTTTCAAAACGTTAAAACTTTTATTTAAGGAAGACAATCAGTTCTTAATTTTAAGAGATCCTCGTCAGCTGACCTAGATTTTTCAATTTCATTGGTCAAGATAGAAAGTTGAGTTTTTAGCGAGGAATTTTCTTTTACTAAAACATCTTTTAATGCTTGAACCTTTGAAAATTCTTTTAACATGAATTCTACGGTTCTTTCATCTGATTCTAAGTAACATGAATCAGCAGTATCATGCATGTTTTCTGAAGTAGAAGCAGCAGACATAAAAGAGTTTGTTACCTGGTTTCTCGTGAGAGCTAGAGCTAATTCTCCTGTCTGCTCTTCATTTCCATCAGCATCTTCATTAATGTTGGCCATGAAAACCATGAGAACATCCTCTTCATCTCATGATGAGTGGCCTTCGTGGTCGTGATCTGGGATGTCTGGTATTTCTATCCTAGTCAACAGAGCTTTGGTGATTGCCTTTGACGTGAGCTTTTCAAATAACTTTTTTAATTGTTCCCATTCATCTGGATCTACTCGAGGACACTCGAACTTTAGATGATCTGGAGAGTTGCATTCATAGCATGTTCTCGGCGTCTTCTTGGCGGTTCGGCTGTCTGCTGGTTGGCTTTGCTAAAGCTCTTCCTTCTTGCCTTTGGCTTTCAGCAGCAGCTTCTGTAATCTTTACATCTGCTCCTCCAGCTCGATGACTGAATAGTCTGCTTCTTTAGCTTGAGAACCACTGGTAGATGCAATATCGTTTGCTGGATTGGATTGAGCTAGTCGATCTGATTGGAATTGTTTCTTGGTTTTCCACTTTTGTGCGTCTCTCTTCACAAAAAATGCTGCATCCTCGATGGGTTCTACAATAAATATTGTAGCACGTACGGCTACTTTTTTTTATTTGCATGATGTCCCATTCGTGTGCCTGAAGCTGGGCGAACACTTCTTTTGTGTTCATCATTGACAGATCTTTCTATTTCAGGATGTAACCTTGACGAACCAGTCTTCTTTGGGCATTTTTGAGAGGATCTTTGAGTTCATGTCGAGAAATTTGTATGTCCTTCCCAACTTCTTTAATCCTTCTACGACGGAGTTGAATCTGCCCTCCATATCCTTGATGGTTTCGCTAGGGAACATATGAAACGATTCATACCTGTCCCCCCATTGTTGTCACTTGTTTCTCTTCATTTGATCCGTCTATTTTCTCAGAGTGCCAAGAAAGTCCGACATTTCTTTGGAATTCTAGTATTCCAAGGCTTCTACCATTGGTGATGGTGACAGAGAGCTTAAGATCAAATCCATGGCTACATAGTCCAGTTGACCATGAACTCGATCTTCATGGGTCCACTCTTCATAGGCTTGTCCACCATTTCTTCTGGTCCTGGTATGCCTTTGCCAATCTGGGTCTTCACCTTTAGGATTCTGATTGGTCCATTCTCGATCACTTGTTTCATCTCGTGATGAATATTCATTAACGTGATCAACGACCTCTTCTTCCAAGTGGAGTAGGTTTCAAGAGTATTTCCAAACTTTGCGTTGTTCGCCAATGTCTTTATCCTAAGCTAAACACAAATACACACAAATATGCAATGAATTTATGGATCTGGTCCTTAGCGACTCAGAATTAGCTAGTCTGTTAAGACCAACCGCTCTGATACTACCAGTTGGTCCCCGATCAGAGTGTTTGTATATGCAGCAAAAGTATTAATAACATCTTGCGCTTATCTTGCTTAGGTCGCGACTTAACAAGTGTTTTTCAAATGTGTTTAAGCTCGAGTATTCGTTAGAGTGATTACAGATTATACTTCAACACTTGATGTGTTGAGTTTCAACAACGCACAATACATAAAGTAACGAAATAAAGCAGTAAAGAGCACGGGGTTTATAGTGGTTCGAACAAATGTTCTACATCCACTCTTCACTCCTCCAACTGAAAATTTATTATTGATTGATTACAAGGTCAGGCTTGATCTCTAACGTTGAGCAACTCCTCCATCTGGTCAGCGCGAACATTCAAGCACTTCAGTCTTCAATATTCACCTTATCGCTCCTTAGAGTGAGGACAAACCTCCCTTCTCCTTGGACATCAACTCCAGAACCTTTCCGTGTGTTTGGCAGTTTCCCGTGATAATCACGCTTGCAGAGCAAGGTGACTACTAGATTCTTTCTAGGATAGAAAGAATCCCAAGACTAACCTTAGAAGTAACACTTCACAGGTCTCGAGCTTCAAATATGAAAGCTTGAGAGAAGCTTCAATCAAGTACAAGCTAGAATGAGTTCACATGAGTTTGAGAGTATTTGGATCTTCTCTTGTTTTCTTTGTTAATGAAATTTCGCGAACATCTGAAACTTTTCTAGATGACACCTATTTATAGGTGAAGATTCAAAAGGCTGTTTGAATCTTATCCGTTAGAATCAGAGGATTTGCTCGCCATTCTATGTTCTTCTTTTTCTGTTAGGCACATTGATTCTTCTAGTCACCTTCGACTCTGATTTGCATAACTCCTATTTGTAGTCGTCTTTGTCAGTACGAATATTTTAGTTTGAATCTAGAAACCTTCAGCATCTCAGCAATCTTGCTGAGATTTTGCAACATGTTTACTTTATTCTTTCAGCATTCTTTAAAGCGTGTCCGGCATTCCTTTGCGATTGCTAGTCTTTACTAGCTTCTCCATCAATCTTTAGGCCTGCTGATTCTTTCAGCATTATTTGATTTTTCTTTTCTAGTTCTATTACAACTCGAGTATATGAATTCTATACAGGACTTTTACAATTTTGACTCAATTCTAAGTTGTTAGAAACTAGAGTGACTAAGCTTTGATGCACCAAACCTAAACTACATACATTTGAGATTAAGGGGTTATGATATTTCTAACATAGATCCTAACATATTCCTACAACATATATAATAATCAAAATATTGATTGTAAGAAAATACAAACCCCATATGATTAAACTATAGATATGATAGTGGTAAAAAAAAAATTGATCCTTATTGAGAATTTGAACCTCTTTATACTAATAATAATGAGAAAATATCAATAATAATGTCACTAATAATGCTTTGGAATTTAATTATTTGGTATCAATTAATTATATTGAATGACGTAAATTAAGCATGTTAATGAATGATCATTATTTGATAATAGATTAATTTGGTATAATTATAGGATAAGTATCATTCCATCAATTTCCACGGGTCACCCAATTGTTTAAATCATTTTATTCCTCATTCTTAAATTAATTAATTTATTTTTATGAATACATATACAAATTATTTATTTTATTTATTTTTAAATAATTTTACTTATTTGATTGTTTCTATATTTAATTAACCTCTATCTATATTTCTTTACTTTTTTATGTATACACATATATATAAAAATAATTATTTTTAATTAATTATATATCACACATAATAATTATTAATTATATAGATTATATTAAGGAGTTTTTCGATCCTATTTACCATGTTTGTTATTACTTACCTAAAATATTATAAAACTAATTTTGGTATGTAACTTTGGAGAAAAATTCTTTTCTTGGGGGTTTTGCTTTTAAGTATATATAGATTTAAAACTAAAAGTGATATGAAAAAGGCAAATAAATGCATTGAAAAGATGAATGCGAAAGAAATAGTATTTGGGCAGAGGTAAATATAATGCAAATGCGACGTAGGTGGAGAGTGATAAAGGCACAACTGGATTCCTCTTTCAATCACATTTGAAATAACAAGATATAGAAATAAGGTATATATATTTATTGTGTCAAATCGATTACTTGAATCTCCATTGTGATATTTTTGCAGCGATCACATCTACAATTCTTGGTGGAAGTGAAGAAAGGGGACTTTTTCATGGTGAAGGGAGGGAGGGAGGGAGAGATAGAGAGAGAGAGGGAGGGAGGGAGGGAGGGAACTTGCCAAACCAGATTTAGGAATGTTGTGTATAATTTGATATAGTGGGTTTAGTTGAGGACCAATGGATTCAAAAAGGGATGAAACTGAAATGTAAAGCAAATGCAAAATATAAAACAATTTGTGAATTGTAGTGAATGAGAGAGCATTGAGAAAGGAGCTGAAGCACATGCAAAGGTGATCCTGATGGGTTTTGTATACTGAACGCATTTATTACAATGAGTATACAACGGTTTATTTCTCCTATCTGTTAACAATCTTACATGTGTGAACAATGGTATCCTCTTGTCTCACCGATAGGGACGATCATACGGCGTGTTGTAGATCGCAGAAGACAGTATGATCACTTGACCTAGTGAGACATAAACCTGATCACAGCCGAGACAGCGTATGAGGATACGTCTGTCCGGATGGCTGCGGCATTGTCGGAATAAGTAGTCTGTCTTGGTAACTTGACATGCTGGTACGCAGAGGTGGCGTATTGATGGACCGCAGTGAGATATATTCGTCTGTCTGACATCAGCGAATAAAAGATCTCGTTATATTGATTGAGTCCAAACCCTAACGAAGGTTTAGGGATTTGCACGGGTTGACTGTTGCTTTGACTTGCCATGGTGGAGAGCCTAAGTAACGTGCTCGTATATCCGCATCTTGGGTAACAACAGTTCGTGTAGTACCGCATGAGACTGAACTTAGGTAACAATATCCGAGTAATAGGATGGGGACATTCCCTGAGGAGCTCAATAACATTCATCGTGCCAAAGTCCTGCAGACTGATTAAGTTCAGGCACGAGTGATAAGGTTTGAGTGGTACTACTCAGGAATTATAAGATATTAATTAATTGTAGTTAGAGCTTGTCAGAGGCTCCGATTAATTAATGGATGTCCGATAACCTTAAATATGGGGATTCTCAATTAATGCAACCCGTTCTCATAACGTGGTAATAAAGGGGTATGTCAATATTAATTCTGTGGTGAAAAACAATTAATATTAATTAATTAATTGTGTCCTGGGTTGTGGACATGGGTATTAATCAATTTATAGGCCCACTTTATTATTTGCATTAGGTCCCAGGACTGGCCCAATTAAATATGCTGAATTGAGCCCAAAATGGCCTATTAGGGTTTCCAACCCTAGGTCTATAAATAGACAGCTCTCTCTCATAAGTTGTATCATTTTTGAAACACAAACCCTAGAGAAAGAGAGGTGGGCGCCGATTTTGGGAAGAAAAAGGAGGAGAATTTCGATTCTGGTCCTGCTCAGAATACAGATCTACGGAGTCCTCACTAGTAGTAGATTTGAACAACATTGGGACACAGCCCTGAAGATCTAATCTGGAGAACATATTTCTTTCTTCCTTCTCTTTCTGTTTCGATTTAAATCTAAGAAATTAGGGTTCTAATTTCTGTTTCCGCAGATTAATTCGGATCGCGTGGTTGAATTGAGATTTGAAATTCAAACGCGAAAGATCGGTTCAGACTCGACGGAGTTACGGTATACCCTAAATCCACAAATCTTTGTATTAAATTCATAGGAGCATGCTAGGGTTTTGAGAATTTTAATTGTGAGCAATATCCATAGATCGATCCGGTTCAGTTGTATTTTGGTGATTCGGTTCACGGAAAAACCCTACAATTGGTATCCGAGCCAGGTTTATGATTTATGGCTCTGTTGTTCATAATTGAATTCTATATGCATGTATGAATTTATTGTTTTGTGGATGTTTGGTTTTTGTTCCTCGTGGCAACCCATTGATTCAGCCTGCGGTGGTTTATCCGTGTAGGGCTGAATTGTTTTGTAAAATCACGAGAAAATCCGTGATTAGTATAGATTTGAAAATTGTAATAGAATAGATTTTCTGTTATTTTCAAATTTATGTAAATGAACGGGTCGAGGACGAAGAACGATGACGGAGCCGACGCAGGGCCGACGGAGCACGACGGCGGGCGACGGCGGCAAGGCACGTAGGGCGCGCGCGGGCATCGGCAGGGCGTGCGAGGCGGCGCGGTGCGCGGGCGGGCACGGCACAACAGCAGTGCGTGGGGGCGAGCGCGCGCGAGGGCGCGGAGCTGGCAGATGGCTGGCCTGGCGGCGGCTGCGGCTTCGGTCGTCGTTGGCTGCTGCTGTCCCGTCGCGGTGGCTTGTGTTTTTGTGGTTTGTACAATCCTGTGTAAACCCTAGGGTTTGCATTAGGATTAGGGCAAATCATCAGATCACAAAGGCATAAAAATCCAAAAGATTTGGTGTATCCAGATTTGAAGGCCCTTGAAGATTTGGAAGATTTGAAAATATTTGGACTTATCCAAATTAATTCAAAATTCAAATTTGTAATAGATAGATATTATTTTCTATTTTTGGGGCCACGAGGAATTTTTGTTTGCCTTAATTGTCCTCGTATGATATGTGATTTATTTATGTGCGCAAACTAAGCATGTGTAGATAATAGGAAAATCATGTTTTATCGCTTTTATTATTTACAGCTTTCCAAACATGCTTATGTGATTAATTTCTTTTGTTGGATTATATTTTGGGAATTTTTGGGCTTGTTTAAATACATGCAAAAATTTGGGAAATATAATAACAAAGAAATTATGTGTGTGCATAAAGAAACCTTTTAAAAGAAAAATACTAAGCAGATTTTTTAATTAAAATCAATAGACCTCCACAAAGCGGTCCTAGGCTGTAAGTGTATCTCCTGTTCTAGTAAACGTCTACGAGTGTAGCTTGCTAGTTCCCGGAGGTGCATGGGTACGGTTGTTGGGATTTCTAGACAAAGAATTTAAATCATGTGAATAGTGGGAGGGTTTTGCGTAAACGTCTACGAGTGTAGCTTGCGTAGACCTCTTTCACAAGTATTCTAGGATTGATTTCAATTATAGATAACAAAAGCTTTAAGGGCTGTGCGGTATGGTTACGTGCCATGCTAAACTGTCTCTTTTGGCCGGAGTTAAATTTGTGGTTAATTGCTTAGAAGCATCTTAGAATATAATGCAAGAATTGCATCCCTGTTCTTGAGAGATGGCTTGGTCTAAGGTTTTCACTAATTATTAATTTCTAGTGTCAAAAGCATCCTGACATGGTAGTGAAATTAAATGGATTGGGACTTAAAACCCGCAGTTCTGGTTGAGGGTGACATCGTAAATGTCTACGAGTGTAGCTTGCGGTGGGAACTCTTGGGCAATTAGTGGAAAACATTTGTATTAGATTTATTAAAAGGTTTTCAATGCATTTGTTTTCGAAGTTCAACATGTATGTTCTTATTTAAGATTCCTTATTGTTTCAGATATGTCTATGTCTACTGTCGATCATATACTTGCTCTCAATCCTCTAACTGGTCCAAACTTCCATGAATGGAGTTTCTGCATCAAACACATCCTTTATCTGAAAAATCAAGCACATGTTCTTTACATGGATCCACTGTTGCGTTCTCAAAGAGGTGTGTGCGAACTTGAGCTTGAATTCTATGACAGATGGGAGGATGCTGATGAGTTTGACTTCTGGCTCATCACGGGTTCCCTGTCTAGAGAGTTAAGGCATAAGTATGAACACCTCGAAAGAGCTGGAGAGCTTTGGAAGTAACTCTCGACGGCTTTTGGCAAAGTGGAGCGAACTATTAACTGTAAGCTTGTGCACAATCTTGTGTGCAAGAAGATGGTTGAGGATAGTTCAGTGACTACGCACATGATGTCTGTGATTGATCTCATGAGACAGTTTACTGTGCGGGGTGGTAATATCAGTGCGCAAGGCAAGATTAATATTATCTTAAATTCTCTTCCGGAATCCTATCATGACTTTAAGGTAATTGCTGCTGCAAAGGGAGAGTATGCTCTGCATGAGCTGCTTGAGGATCTTGTAGTGGAGCAGTCTACCATGCGAGAATGGAAACCTGTTCTGTCTGGATCTAGTACTGGTTCGACAACCTTTAAGGTTGGAGATGATGGTGCTGAGAGCAAGTTCAGGGAAACAGGCAGTGATAGCAAGTCTAGGAAGGGGAAGAGAGCCAAGGTCACTCCAAAGAAGAACGAGTGTGCTGGATGCGGAAAGGTGGATTGTCCAAATGCTAAGGGACAAGGTGCATCATTTGCATTTGTAACGGAAACATGTTTAGCATCGGTTTCTACTCATTCGTGGGTAGTGGATACTGGAGCTACTGATCATATTTATTACATTTTGCAGGGGTTCACACCAAGAAGGGTGCTGAAGAATGACGGGGTTACCATCTCAATGGGGAACACAGCACAAGTGAGTGCAGCTGCCATTGGAGATTTCACCTTGTACTTTGATGATTCTGTTTTAACATTGAGAGATGTTTTGTATGTGCCAGATTTTTGGCGGAACCTTATTTCAGTTTCCAAACTTTATGTTGATGGATATTCAGTTATTTTTTATAGTGGTGTTTCTATCATTGGTAATAACGGTGTTATCTGTCGTGGAATGCTGAACAATTCTCTCTATGTTGTTAACTGTAATCATAAGTTTTCCGCAAGTATTGCATGTAATTCATCCATAATTGATAATCCTAGGAAGAGAAAACTTACTTCTTCTGATGAGGATCTTACATATCTCTGGCACTGGAGACTGGGTCACATCAGCTTGAAGCGGATTCAGAGACTTGCAGATGATGGTACATTGGACTTAGTCCGGGCTGTACCTTATCGAGTCTGCGAATCCTGCATCGAGGGCAAGATGTCAACTAGGCCTTTCAAGGCTAGTCAGTCTCGAGCAGAGGAAGTGTTGGAATTGATCCATTCTGACTTATGTGGACCGATGTCCACACAGGCTCGTGGAGGGTACGAGTACTTCGTCTCTTTCATTGACGATTACTCAAGGTACGAATACGTTTACCTGCTTCGCTACAAGTCTGAATGCTTTGAGAAATTCAAAGAGTTCAAGGCTGAGGTAGAAAAGAAGGTCGGGAAAACTATCAAGTCGCTGCGATCTGACCGCTGTGGCGAATACCTCGGTAACGAGTTTCTGCAATATTTGTCAGAAAATGAGATTACATCCCAATGGACTGCACCGGGTACTCCCCAGCAAAACGGTGTAGCTGAAAGAAGAAATAGGACTCTTCTAGAGATGGTAAGATCAATGACGAGTTATGCAAACTTACCTATTTCGTTTTGGGGCTACGCATTGGAAACAGCAGCTTACGTGCTTAATGTGGTGCCTTCTAAATCAGTTCCTAAGACGCCTTCTGAGCTCTTCCTTGGTCGCAAACCTAGTTTGTGCAAGTTTAGAGTATGGGGTTGTCCGGCACACGTACTGTCGAAGGAACCTGATAAGTTAGAAAGCAGGTCAAAAGTAATGCTGTTCATAGGGTATCCCAGGCAAACGAAAAGTGGTTACTTTTACTATCCTGAGAGTCAAAGAGTCGTTGTTAGCACCAACGCTAGATTCTTGGAGGACGAGTATGTGAGTAATCACAAGTCAAGGAGTGATATCGTTCTTCAAGAAATTGAGAACGAGAATGCAATTCGAATGGAAGGGGAACGTGCAGATGTGGGTGCACCAGTGAGAGGTACAGCACCACAGACACGTTCTTCAATGCAAGGTGCAGGACCGCAAGTCACTGCACCTACTACTAACACGGAACCGATGCCTCGTCGTAGTGGGAGAGTTATTTTCTAGCCGGAAAGGTACACGTTCGTGGGTGAGTCTTCGGACTTGAGCCCGGAAGACGGACATGAGGACTCTGACCCACTGACTTACGAAGAGGCAGTGCAAGACAAGGATGTTGCCAAATGGTGTGTCGCCATGGATTTTGAAATTGAATCCATAACTGCTATGGATGTATACCAGAAAACTGATTTGTCGGATAACTTTAGGGCCATAGGGTGCAAATGGGTATACAAAAGAAAGAAAGGGGCGGATGGAAAGATCACGGCTTTTAAGGCCAGGCTGGTGCAAAAGGGTTATAGTCAGAAAGAGGACATTGACTATGACGAAACCTTTTCACCCGTAGCCATGCTCAAATCCATCCGGATACTCCTTGCCATAGCTGCGCATATGGACCTCGAGATCTGGCAGATGGATGTCGAAACCACTTTTCTAAACGGTTACCTTGAAGAAGGTAGGGACATCTACATGCAGCAACCCGAGGGTTACATAAGCAAGGGCGAAGAACATCTTGTCTGGAAGCTTAGGAAGTCCTTGTATGGACTTAAGCAAGCTTCAAGGTCGTGGAACTTACGTTTCAATGATGTGATTAAATCCTATGGATTTGCACAGTTGGAAAATGAAAGTTGTGTTTACCGACTTTGTGTCAGTGGAAGCGTGGTCTTCCTTGCACTATACGTTGATGACATACTCCTATTTGGAAACAACGAGGGAGTGATGTCCGAAATCAAAGTTTGGTTATCCGAACAGTTCCAAATGAAGGATCTGGGAGATGCTGGCTACATTCTTGGGATTAAGGTCTTACGAGATCGTAAAAGAAGAATGTTAAGCTTATCCCAGGCATCCTATGTGGATATTGTGATAGCCCGGTTCAGCATGCAACTCGCCAAGAAAGGCTTACTACCTTTCAGACATGGCGTTCGACTTTCTGATGGGCAGTGTCCTCAGACACAGCGGGAGAAAGACGAGATGAGTCTTGTACCATACGCTTCGGCGGTGGGTAATCTCATGTATGCGATGCTGTGTACCAGGCAAGATATCTGTTATGCCGTTGGCATGGTAGCAAGATATCAGTCTAACCCTGGACAGGCGCACTGGACTGCTGTAAAGCACATCCTCTAGTATTTGAAAAGAACTAGGAATTTCTGCCTAGTTTATCAAAGTGAGGATTTGTGCCCTGTGGGTTATACAGACTCGGATTTCCAAGGGGACCAGGATGAGAAGAAATTGACCTCAGGATATGTGTTTACCCTGGGAGGTGGAGCTGTATCTTGGAGGAGCTCAAAGTAGAAATGCGTTGCTGACTCCACCATGGAGGTGGAATATGTCGCCGCCTCCGACGCCTCGAAAGAGGGGGTGTGGCTCCGGAACTACCTTTTAGAGTTGGGCGTGATCCCGAGTTTTTCGAGGAGCATCAAAATTTATTGTGATAACTCTGGTGCAGTGGCAAACTCAAAGGAACCGCGGTCTCACAGGGCAAGCAAATACATAGAGAGAAAGTACCATATCATACGAGAAATCATATCGAGGGGCGATGTGCTGATTAAGAAGATTGACATTGCTGACAATCTTGCTGATCTGTTTACAAAGAGCTTGCCGCAGAAAGTTTACGAAAGACATATTCGTGAGCTAGGTCTGAGGTGGATGCCGACCACTTATAGTGGTTAAAGTGACAGCAGACAAGATAGACAGACTGTATACTCTGTAATAGCTTAGTTATGCTTTGATTATAAGTGGGAGATTGATGGGTTTTTTATACTGAAAGAATTTATTACAATGAGTATACAACGGTTTATTTCTCCTATCTGTTAACAATCTTATATTTGTGAACAATGGTATCCTCTTGTCTCACCGATAGGGACGATCATACGGCGTGTTGAAGATCGCAGAAGACAGTATGATCACTTGACCTAGTGAGACATAAACCTGATCACAGCCGAGACAGCGTATGAGGATACGTCTGTCCGGATGGCTGCGGCATTGTCGGAATAAGTAGTCTGTCTTGGTAACTTGACATGCTGGTACGCAGAGGAGGCGTATTGATGGACCGCAGTGAGATTTATTCGTCTGTCTGACATCAGCGAATAAAAGATCTCGTTATATTGATTGAGTCCAAACCCTAACGAAGGTTCAGGGGTTTGCACGGGTTGACTGTTGCTTTGACTTGCCATGGTGGAGAGCCTATGTAACGTGCTCGTATATCCGCATCTTGGGTAACAGCAGTTCGTGTAGTACCGCATGAGACTGAACTTAGGTAACCATATCCGAGTAATAGGATGGGTACATTCCCTGAGGAGCTCAATAACATTCATCGAGCCAAAGTCCTGCAGGCTGATTAAGTTCAGGCACGAGTGATAAGGTTTGAGTGGTACTACTCAGAAATTATAAGATATTAATTAATTGTAGTTAGAGCTTGTCAGAGGCTCCGATTAATTAATGGATGTCCGGTAACTTTAAATATGGGAATTCTCAATTAATGCAACCCGTTCTCATAACGTGGTAATAAAGGGGTAGGTCAATATTAATTCTATGGTGAAAAACAATTTATATTAATTAATTAATTGTGTCCTAGGTTGTGGACATGGGAATTAGTTAATTTATAGACCCACTTTATTATTTGTATTAGGTCACAGGACTGACCCAATTAAATATGCTGAATTGAGCCCAAAATGGCCCATTAGGGTTTCCAACCCTAGGTCTATAAATAGACAGCTCTCTCTTATAAGTTGTAACATAGTTGAAACACAAACCCTAGAGAGAGAGAGGTTGGCGCCGATTTTGGGAAGAAAAAGGAGGAGAATTTCGATTCTGGTCCTGCTCAGAATACAGATCTACGGAGTCCTCACCAGTGGTAGATCTGAACAGCATTGGGACACAGCCCTGAAGATCTAATCTGGAGAACAAATTTCTTTCTTCCTTCTCTTTCTTTTTCGATTTTAATCTTAGAAATTAGGGTTCTAATTTTTGTTTCCGAAGATTAAATCGGATCGCGTGGTTGAATTGAGATTTGGAATTCAAACGCGAAAGATCGGTTCAGACTCGACGGAGTTACGGTAAACCTTAAATCCACAAATCATTGTATTAAATTCATAGGAGCATGCTAAGGTTTTGAGAATTTTAATTGTGAGCAATATCCATAGATCGATCCGGTTCAGTTTGGTTTTGGTGATTCGGTTCACAGAAAAACCCTACAGACCCCACTATGGCAGATAATTTTTTTTTGTAGGACCGTTCACATATAAAGATGATACATAGGCCTTGTTTTTTGAAAAAATAAACAAAAGATGAATTTATATGTATATTTTTTATGATAAAATTTTACACCCCATTTTAAAAAATTATATTGGGCAGTTCTTTGCAGCATAGGGCAAGAGTGTCTATTTTATTTTTTTAATGATGCACAATTAGAATATAATTAAAGGTAATACAAGTAGCGTGATAATTGAGTTCCTACAATCAATATTAAGGTGATTCTAAATATTGCAAATGTAAAACAAACATAAGGTATCAAATTCAACAATGGTGTTACAAAGGACATTGGTATGAAATCAATTTTGAATCAATAAGATTGATTTTAATGATGCAAACAATCATTTAATTCACCCAAAGATGATCAACCTACCCCAAGCTTCCTATCTCCCTTAGCACCGTCGATATAAGAGTAGATGAAACTAGATACGCAAATAGTTACGTTTTAGCACCTAATTCCACTCCAAATAGACCGTAAGTTATCGATCTATAGGCAATCTCCGCACAAGGATTGGATCAAAACCTATATGCATCTACACTTCTCACAACACCTAGATCCGCGTGTTGGCTGCAATTTCGGTGTCTAATTCACACATAGTTGGTTAATGCCTCTAGTATGTGATTTAAGAAAAGGCACAAGTGAGTGCAATCAAATAGATGAACGTAAACATACAAATACGATTCAAGCTCCATAAAACAATTCAATCCTTCATTCTACCAATATCCCCAAGGAATTAGCTACACATACCTTTGATTAGGTTCAATTGAATATAAAATGAGTACAAATCCATTAGAATAGAAAAGCGAGGTAGAAAATTTTCCCAATTTAGTGGATTTGGACTTGATCTATGCCGTAGTGTTCATTTCTCTTCCAATAGGATTGGATTGGCTTGAGATCCACCTTGGTTGAGGTTTTGGATGAGTGGAAAGTGAGAATTTGTTGAGTAACCGCTCTAATTTTGCCAAAAGTCCTTTCCCCATTCGACCTTCCAACTTTAATATTAAGTTAGGACACTAAAATTTCGACCAGGATAAAATCAGCTCGACCTGGATGCTTCAAAACCTGAAAAACCGCCAAAACAACACGATCTATCTCGCACTGGATGAAACCAGCTCGACCAGGATTTTTCTCTGTAGAGCAGATCCCGGTCGAGCTCGATAGGGTTCAGTCGAGATCTGCCTTACAGAGGCAAATCTCGGCCGAACCCAACTTTCTCCAGACTGGGATTTGGCTCTGAAATCTCCCTGTTTCTCCTATGCTCCATCCGGGTCGGTATTTTCAAGGCATGTAAATGATTTTGGTTGATTTTTCACCAAAAATTGGCCAAACTTGATGAAAAATGCTCATTTCCTTTCCTACACAACACCGACACAACAAAACATGAAAAGAGACAAAAACAAACGAAAACCCTATGATATGAGGGTGAAATGAACACAATCAAGCACTCAAACATATCAATAAATCAGTCATTTCACATACATATCAATTGTCCTTTCAACATAAGTTATTGTGAGGCCAAAACATCAAATCTAGTCCAAACTATCCGCCTTTTTTCAATTCTAGTACAAACTATACCTATTCTCTATTTTATGTCTAAACTTTCCGAAATCATTCAAATCTAGTCTGTAAAAATTTTCCGGCGACGGAAAGCTGACTGGGCAACCGGAAATCCTAGCCATATTTAAAAAATAAAATAATTTAAATCCACATCATCAAATATAATTCCACATCATATTTATATTAATATCATATTATTATTTTAAAAAATATATCAAAACCTAAAATGTTTTTTCCCTAATTCCAATTCCTATCGTGCGTTTTACCCCCTTCCCTTCCTTCCCGATTGTAACCCTGCAGAGATGAGGATATGGATGATAAGCCTATCTGAAACTGCAAAGTCTAGAGTGTATCTGATTGAAAAATTTAACAAAATTACAGACCTAGCTCAAACTCTTTCACATTTGGTTTGATTCCATTCATTCTGACTATTACATACTTCAAACAGAGAATATTAGAAACAGAGAATAATAAGGAGAATGAATGAGCAGAGCATGGACGAGCTGCGGCAATCGCTGCTGCTAACCATGGAGCTCGAAGACACGCGCCTCCACGTGCAGGAGGAGCTCAAAGCCAGAGACCAAGAAATCGCTCAGCTCAAAGATTTGCTTGCCGCCGCCATTAGAGACAAGGACGAAGCTGTTGAAAAATACCAGAAATTGATGCTTAAGAAACTACTGCTCCAATCCACTCCGCATTCCAGCCTCTCAAACATCGAAGACGATCACCGGAACAACGCCTTTTCTTCCTCAGATTGTGACGAAAGCATTGTTTCATCGCCGCACCACCTGCCGCCTCTGCCGCCGCCTCCTGCGGAGGCTGAGCAGGAGCTGCCTGTTCTGATAGACCGGCCATTGCTAGAAAAGGGCAAATTTCTGCAAGCAGTCATGAAAGCAAGGCCGCTGCTCCAAACCCTCCTCCTCGCTGGCCCTCTGCTGTAGTGGCGCCATCCTCCGCCGCCGCTTGACACGTATCAAATCCCACCGCCACCCGTAGTCATCCCGTCACCGCGAGCTATTCCCATGAATCATGATGCATTCGAACATATCAACAGCAACTGCGGCGCGATGATGAATCGGAAAAGACGGTTCTCGGAGATATCGCACTCCGCCAATAACGAGCTCAAATACCAGAGAATTATGCTCCAATGCCGCCGCCTTCGATACTCGTCGTCGATTGAAGGGAATGTTCGATTAAAGGGAAAGGGTTACATTGGGGAAGGAAGAAGGGGGGTAAAATGTACGATAGGAATTGGGATTAGGGAAAATATATTTTAGGTTTTGATATATTTTTTAAATTAATAATATGATATTAATATAAATATGATGTGGAATTATATTTGATGATGTGGATTTAAATCATTTTATTTTTAAATATGACTAGGATTTTCGATTGCCCAATCAGCTTTCCGTTGCCGGAAAATTTTTACAGACTAGATTTGAATGATTTCGGAAAGTTTGGACATAAAATAGAGAATAGGTATAGTTCGTACTAGAATTGAAAAAAGGCTGATAGTTGGGACTAGATTTGATGTTTTGGCCTTATTGTGACCAGTAAGAAAATGGCGGAACCAGCTTCTCATCCAATTCCAAAGATTTTTTATTTTTCAAACATTCTTTTCTTCGCAAACTAAACATCACCTATTTATCTTCTCTCAAGCATTGAGAAAATGAGCAGTTTTGATTCCTTAATTTAACTCCCTTCTTCTGAGCTCTCAAGAAACAGTCACACAACAAACCAAAGAATGTAGTTTTGAACATTGATAAATTTCGTACTAAAGGGGATGAAATAACTAATGATTACAAGGTATAAACTTGTCCCTTTGATTAATTTTAACTATTTTCAGCTATATTAGCATTTCATTAATTCTTTGCTAATTGTAATCTATTTTAGTGCGTGAAAAGAGTGGATTTATTGATGCTTTGACTAGTTACATTGTAGTTTCTTCACATTTATTCTTTGTTTATGGAATCACTTATCATTTTCATATGAGAAATTTGATTGGAGATCTAATTCATGAAGAATTTCGTGACGAATAAGCTCTAAGATCTTATTTTGAAGTTAATAATAAGCCACGTTTTGTGAATTATGGGAATCTGTTGTTTTCCAAAAGAAAAATTAAGTTATCTTTCAACTAATATAGTTCATACTTAACGCAAAAAATCGAACTCGCTGAATACTTGGCAATGGTTTTATTAACAATAGGTTTTTTTTAGCTAAATCTCGATTTCTATAAATCCCTTCTTTGTGTTGAGAAATGTTAATTCTTAATGGTACCGTGAGAAATATAATTTTGTTTTATGAACAGGTTATATTCTAATATTTAAATAAAACTCTGAATTTAGATGGATGCACAATCTGGAATGTGATGGCCAAAAGCTCCAAGTGTTATTTATATAATCACCAATCTTTTAGAGTTAGAAGTTAGTGGTTGCATTGTATCATTCAAGCGACGAGGTAGTTTGTGTAGGGTTTTAAAGTGAACCGAATCATCAAAACCAAATAAACCGGACCGTTTATGGTTTTTGTTCATAAAACATTAAAAAACCCTAAGCATGCTCCTATTGATTTTAATGCGTGGATAAAGAATTATTTACCTTAATTTCGTAGTCTCAGAAACGATCCTTTGCGTTTGTATTCCCAGATCCAGAACCAACCACACGATATTATTAAATCCGCGGAATAAGAAATTAGAAATCTAATTTCTAGATTTAATAATAATCAAAAGAACAAAAGAGGATGAATGAAATTGTTCTCCAGATTAGATCTTCAGATCTGTATCCCGGTGCGTTCAGATCTGCTACTGGTGAGGACTCCACAGATCTGTACTATGAGCAGGACCAGAGTTCGAAAATTCTCCTCCTTTTTCCTTCTTGAAAACGGCGCCCCACTCTCTCTCTAGTTTTCTGTTTTTCAACTGTGTTACAACTTATGAGAGAGAGCTGTCTATTTATAGACCTAGGATTGTAAACCTTAGTGGGCTCCTGGGCTCAATTCAGCACACTTTCCTTGGGCCAGATCTGGGACCTTATGCAAATAATAATGTGGGTCTATAAATTAATTAATTCCCTTGTCCACAACCCATGACACAATTAATTAATTAATATTAATTCTTTTTCACCACATAATTAATACTGACCTACCCCTTTATTACCACGTTATGAGAACGGGCTGCATTAATTGAGAATCCCCATATTTAAGGTTACCGGACATTCATTAATTAATTGGAGCTTCTGACAAGCTCTAACTACAATTAATTAATATCTTATTATTCCTGAGTAGTACCACTCAATCCTTATCACTCGTGCCTGAACTTAATCAGCCTGCAGGACTTTGGCACGATGAATGTCATTGAGCTCCTCAGGGAATGTCCCCATCCTATTACTCGGATATGGTTACCTAAACCCAGTCTCAGGCGGTACTACACGAACTGCTGTTACCCAAGATGCGGATATATGAGCACGTTACTTAGGCTCTCCACCATGGCAAGTCAAAACAACAGTCAACCCGTGCAAACTCCTACACCTTCGTTAGGGTTCTGATTCAATCAATATCGAGATCTTGTATTCGCTGATGTCAGATAGACGAATACATCTCACTGCTGTCCATCAATACGCCACCCCTGCGTACCAGCATGTCAAGTAACCAAGACAGACTACTTATTCCGACAATGCCGCAGCCATCCGGACAGACGTATCCTTATACGCTGTCTCGGTTGTGATCAGGTTTATGTCTCACTAGGTCATGTGATCATACTGTCTTCTGCGATCTACTACACGCCGTATGATCGTCCCTATCGGTGAGACAAGAGGGTACCATTGTTCATACATGTAAGATTGTTAACAAATAGCAGAAATAAACCGTTGTATACTCATTATAATAAATGTTTTCAGTATACAAAACCCATCAGTTTGATTTTTAGAAAATAGTTTATTGTTTGTGATGTCCCACAAAATTTAGTAGCATTCAAGGAATATTTAACTTTTGTGGTAGCTAAAGGTTGTCTATCCAAAATGAGTTCCAACAATTTTAAATGTATGTTTATGATTTGTCAAAAATTCTTTATAATATCAAGAATCCGTTTGTATTCTAGCTACTTCATTGATGTAATTGTTGAGTAGTAATATGTATGAATTCATCACGACACCAGCATACATGCAACTTGAAATTTGTACACTAGTAAAATGAATGTTTGTGAGGTCTAAATTTATTAAGACTACTCAAATACATGGTAAAAACACTTGGAAGTTCTGGTAATGAAAGTGCATTATAAACCTTTAATGTTTTCAAGGGATGAGCCAAATTATTCTTTGAGATGCTGGATTGGTGACAACAAGTTGTAGAACATACATGTTATTGTATCAGAAACATTCTTTGAAGTGTATATTACTATTCACTACCTCCAGTTTATGCTGGTGGTGAAAACAAATGGAACATGAAGTAAACAACAGCATTAACATAAGTACACAAGTATGTTTGATGAATCTGAATTTTATTGCATTCTCTGTGTTGCTCAGTTTGGTGCACTGTACTTATTGTACGATGAATACATACAAGATTTGTTCTTCTCACAAATTCATTCATGAAAATTGAAAATCCTTCGAAATGTTAGAACTTGGAGTAATGATTTCCGTATTTATTCTCACGAGTTTGCCGATGCTATCTTAGAATTCAAAAATCTGGAGAGAATTTAGAGATTGATATTGAACGTGGTTAGAGGGGAAAGAGTGAACGACATTTGGGGGTGAAAATTAGGATTTTTTAATTTATTTGGATTTTGTCATTTGGATTAAAAGAATTTCCCACGCCAATAAATTAGAGAGAAAAGTAAACATTCTCCTGCTTTTTTTTTTGTTCATTGTAAAGAGATATTTTCATCGAACAATATATTCTTAATAGGATATAATATTATTATAATTGAGGAATTATATTTATTGGCTATTTGACACTAATTGTCCCGACACTTGTCGTAATATATTGAGTATTACAAAAATTTGGAGTCATGTCACAAAAAGAGTGTCATAATCGATTAAATTTATAGCATAAATTATCATTTTGCTTAATAATTTCGATTGTGAATGATTTCTTAAAAAATGTAAATATCTTTTTTTAAGACATCAATGATTTTAAAATGTATACATTTAAAGGTTCATCAATACATAAAACATTGAGCAATTTCAAAGGACTCAAAAAAGTTTCCATTTCTAATCGTGAAGTTGTGGATGGAAGGAGAAAAAGTGTGAGCATCTAAAAAAGAAAAATTAATTACCATTTAAAAATTATATCAATTGATAAGAAAGATTTAACTAATACCTTTTTTTATGTGCGTTGGCTAAGTTTTATTATGTAGCATTTCACTCTCTCTCTTTCACATCCACATGTGACATCATAAGTAACTTTTGCAACCAATTTTTCCAAGCCATTTATTTTACCCCTCCCATTTGTGTCATATGTTTTTCTAGACTATTTCAAATTAAGAGATGTAGCCTTTTTATTTTTCAATCACTCCTTAATATTTTTATGCCCCTTTCACTTGATTTACCCAACAACAAGAACGTACCTCTTTCCATTCAAGATGATTTATCCATCCCATTTGTGTCATATGTTACTTTTTCTTTATGATTGTCTTTTTTTCTCTTGTTCGAGACCATTCATCAAAATAGTAATACTATTATTAAATCTCTAAACTAAAACCTATTTGCAATTTTCATAATGTCATATAACTTTGTATAGTCTCTAATGAAGAGATGTACTCATTTTTTCAACCATCCATTTGTCTCTCTCCTTATAATGGTATGCAGTAAGATTTTATATTAATTAGATTAACATTGGATATATTAATTATTTTGATAAATCCTTTTATACTAGTTAAAATATTTATATGATAAATTAATTATAATAATAATTATTCATCCAAATTATTAGAATTTATGGAATTCTATACACTATTGTCAAGCCCCGATTATAAACAAGACATAAATAAAGGAAATGAGGCGTATCGGGTACGAGACATGCATTTGGATATCAATCAATAAGAAATGATCAAGCAAATTAGATAAAAATCAACACACATATCCCACGTAATTCAAACGATAATAAAAGTTGTCTCCTCAAGAAGAGATCTTGGCTTCTGGAGTAATGAATAATTAGAGTTTAACAAGTTTAATCAAAAGTCTAACAAAAGAAAAGGAGTCCTAGCAACGGAAAGTTATCAATGAAGTATGTATATGAAGATACATACTTCAGCATCTAACTATTGCAAGAGATGAGTCTTCAGCTCCACTCCTCTACTACCTCGTACTCAACTTCAAATCTTTTCTTAACCTGTGCATTTTATAAATAATGCAAGGTTCTAAGTACAAATTGTACATAGTGAACACATGCTTGAAAACATACATATATATTTTTGTCACCCCTTTTTCATCGGGTTGCACATGGGTTTTTAACTTTGAAATCCTCCCATTACACCAAAACATTTTAAGAATGAGCATGCTCTTTTACATAGTTAAAATTATTTGGATTGTATACGAAAAGCGTTTATGATTAAGTGTGTTCGTTTGATACACATTGTTTTCATAAATGTTTTACATCAACATACTCGCTATATGATATAACAAACATACGATATGAAATATAATATCCTATTATCTTGCCTATAGGGATGATCATATGGTGTGTAGGAGTTCACAGAGGATCATATGAATCATTTGACCTAGCGAGGTATAAACAGTATCACCGGGTGAGATAGTCTCTGGATAGGTTGTCGGTTTAGGCTGCAACACATCAGTTCATAAGTGAGCTTGTGCTAGCTGCTTGATGTGTCAGTACATCTTTATGTATTGATGGGATCAACAGTGAGATGCGTCATTCTAATTGTCATATGATATTAAACCTAATAGAAGGCTAAGGGGCATACATAAGTTGACCACACTTTGACTTATTATGGAGGCGAGTCTTTCATGTTCTCTTATACCTATATCTTGGGTGTGGCGGTTTGTGTGTGTCCTGCTTAGGTTGGACATATAGGTAATCATATCCGCTTAACGATGGGGACATTCCCTGAGGAGCTCACAATGTTCATTACGCTAAACCCTGCAAGTTGAATTATTCAATTCAGGTATAAGTGAAAAAGAGTGAGTGGTACTACTAAGGAAATAAGAGATTAAATAATTATGGTTGATTTTAATAAGCCAAATTAATTAATAAATGTTTGGAACCTTAAATATGTGGATCATTCAAGTTTAATGCAACCCATTCCAAATAACGTGATAATAAAGGGGTAAGCCAGTATTATTTCCGTGGTGTAGGTAAGATAATATTTTATTAATTAATTATGTTCTGGGTTAGACATGTAATTAATTAATAAGGAGGATCCACTTTATTATTTGCATTTTGTCCTTGGTCTGGCCAACAAAATGCTTAGAACCTTATAGGGTTGAGGTTTGCAATCCCTAGCACTATAAAAGCCCTTTTCTTTATCAGATCATCATATAATTGAATATTCAACACAGAATATTGAGAAAAAAGAGAGAAAGAGGGGCGACGACTGATCATAAGGAGAAGGTGGTCGACTTCTCTGGTTTTGATCCAACTTGGTAGCATATCCTAACCAGATTTTTGAGGAGAAAGGGAACAGATCAGAAGATCATATCTGTTGGAAATCGGTATCCTTGATTGATCCTACATCCAGATCTACTTCATCGTTGCAATCTTCGATCTAGATCTGCAAATTCGAAACTAGAGTTCAGGTATTCCATAGATCCATCATTTTCAATTAAATATTAGGAGCATGCATAGGGTTCGCCTATTTATTCAATCTAATTTGTTTTGATACCCTATAAACGATCCAAACGGCTGAAGTAATAAATGACAACTCATGTTGTTGATTGTAGACTCAGATCTTATAATTGGCATCTGTTAGGAATATTGTTAGATATAAAAAACCCTCATCGTTGTTAGATCATGTATTCATATGTGTTGGTGCATCAAAGCTCTAGCAACTCAGTATCGAGTCAAATGTAAAAGTCCTGTATAGGGAAAATATACTCGAGTTGAAATAGATCTAGAAAAGAAGAAGAATCAAGAATGTCGAAGGAATCAGCAGACTTGATGATTGATGAAGAGTGCTGAAGGTAATAAGGCTAGTAATACGAAGTAATGCTACAAGAGTGCTGAAGAAGTAACTCCAGCAAAATGCTACAAGATCTTTGCACAGACTGATGAGATGCCAGCTGTATGCAAACAGCCAGCAAACGACTATCAACAATAAAGAAAGACATTGAAGTCGTAAATTAGAAAGATCTAAATCACAAGGAAACCCAACGAATAAGAGGATAGAACAAACATCAGATAAAAGGAGGTTTCAAATTTAAACCAAGAAGATTCGTTCTGACAGAGACGACTACAAATAGAAGCTACGCCAATCAGAGATAAGATGAGTTGAAGAATCTTTGACCACTACAGAAAAAGGAAAAACGTAGATAGGCGAGCAATGCCTTTGAGTATAACGGATAAGATTCAAACAACCGTTTGAATCTTCACCTATAAATATGTGTCATCTTAATTTGATTAAAAGGTTCGTGAATTTCTACTTACAAAGATAATAATAGGAGATCTAAATCATTCTCTACATTACGCGAACTCATCCAAGCTAGTGCTTGATTGAAGCTTTACCACAAAGCTATCATACCTGAAGCTCGAGACTTGCGAAGTTAAGCTTCCAAGGTTATTTTGGGATTCTTTCTACTTTGGAAAGAATCTAGCAATTACGATTACTCTACAAGCGTGATTCTTACGGGCATCACCAACACAAGGATTGGTTCTGGGAAGAACTATAAAACTCCCATTAATCGACGTCCAAGGATAAGGGAGGTTTATCTTCACTCTACGGAGCGAGAAAGGTTGAAGATTGGAGATGGAGGTGCTTGAAGGTGCACGCTGACCAGACGGAGGAGCTGCTCAACATTATAGATCAGACCCAACCATGTACTCATTCTTCTAGTGAATTTTCAGTCACAGGACTAAAGAGTGGACGTAGAACAGTTGTTCGAACCACTATAAATCCTTGTGTCTCTACTGCTTTATTTCTTTATATTGTGCATTTGTGTATTTGAAACTCAACACGTCAAGTGTTGTAGTATTATTTGCAAATGAACTTAATGAATAATCGAACTAAAACACATTTGATAAACACTTGCTGAGTCGAGACCTTAGCAAGACACGTGCAAGATTGATTTAATACTTTCGCTGCATATATAACACTCTGATCAGGGACCAACAAGTGGTATTAGAGCTATTGATCTTAACAGACTAGCTACTTCTGAGTCGCTTAGGACCAGATCCAGATTTTCTTTGCATATCTATGTTTCTGTGTTTATCTCAGGTTCAAAGCAATGGCGAACATCGCGAAGCTTGCAAAGTTCACTCCAGAATCCTCCTCTACCTGTAAAAAGAGGTCATTGATCACACTGATAAACATACATACCGTGATGACACAAGTGATCGAAAAAGAACCAACTAAGATCCAAAAGGTAAAGACAAGGGTTGGAGATGACGTAGTAGGACCAGACGTTATGGTAGACAATCTGTTTGAAGAATGGACTCAAGAAGAACGAGCCCATGGCCAACTAAATTACATAGCCATGGGTTTAATTTTAGTTGCCTTGTCACCTTCTCTAATGGCAGAAGCATTGGAGTACGAGAATGCCAAAGAAATGTGGAATCTTCTTGGCACGCTAAGTACGAAAACGGATCGGATGAAGTGAAACAAGCTACAACAATGGGTAGACAGGTATGAATCTTTTCTATTAATTCCAGGTGAAACCATCAAGGACATGGAAGCCAGATTCAACAACATAGTAGCTAAGTTAAAGAAACTGGGAAGAACATACATGCTTCCCGACATGAATTCAAAGATTCTCTCAAGACTTCCAAAGGAGAACTGATTTGTCAAAGTGACCAGTCTAAAAGAGAAATATCTGCCAGCAATCAACACCAAAGATGTGTTTGCTCAACCGAAAGCCCATGAATGGGACATCACGCAGATAAACAAAAATGAAGTTGTTTGTGCTGCAGTAACCACTGAAGAACCCATTGTGGATGTTGCATTCTTCGTAAAGAGAGACAGACAAAAGTGGAAAAATCAGAGGCCATTCCACAGATTGACCAGCCCAATCCAGTTCGATAAAAGAGATTCCATCCATCAGCGGATCTTAAGGAAAGGAAGCAGAATGCTCAGTCAGCGAACTAGAAGAACATATGAAAAGATTGCAAAAGCTGCTATTGAAAGCCAAAGGGAAGAAGGAAGAGCTTCAACAAAGCCAACCAGCAGACAACAGAAATGTCAAGAAAGCGCCAAGAACATGCTATGAATGCAATTCCCTGGATCACCTGAAGTTTGAATGTCCTCGAGTACATCCAAAGGAAAGGGAAAGACTGAAGAAGCTGTTTAAAAGGCGAGCATCAAAAGCTGTCACCAAAGCTGTTGGGAAATTATTCCTAAATCTCCCTTAGGATCATATTGTAAAAGGTTTTGTTGGATCAAACCTTAGTAGATTGGTCGATCAAATGTTGAATTCTAGTATAGTCTAGCAACACTTGTAATGTCCTGTATAGGCTAAGTATCGAGTTGTAATAGATTAGACTGCTAGAATCATTCCTAGCAGATTGTGGCTGTTAGAGATAATAATGGTTGTTGGTCCCTAAGATCAGAGTCATCGTGGTAATGACAAAACACACACATGAAATGCAGCAGAAGAATAAAATGTTCACTTGCACTTTAGGTTATTTTCAAAGAGGGTTTAGGTCAACTTTACTTAGGTTTTCTTGCAGTTATACGCTAGCAACTCCATTGCTAGGTTTCAAATCACAGTTGTACGAAAAACAATAAAACAGTAAGCAAAGTAATGACACAGTGTTTATAGTGGTTCGATCGAATGATATACGTCCACTCCATAGCCGAATCGCTAAGAATTTCACTAAGTAAGTATACGGTGTACACAGATTCGCCTTTCCAGTAAAGCAGGCAGTGAACTTTCGGACTGGCTACTTCACGACTATCCTCCGATACTCCAAACTTCTCAGGTTTAGCTCCGGCTGAGTCAAGGGCGCACCTTCATCAAACTCGCCTTTACTACTTTTGGAAGATTTGTAGTTCCTTCCGAACTCTCCTTCAATTGCGGCTAGATGCCAGTCTTAATCAATTCCTTTTCAGAGAATTGATTGTCGGATGCTTCCAATAAAGGAAGGTATCCTAATGATTGAATATTCTTGAACAAAGTCAAGGAATCTCTTCAAACGAGTGTCAGATATTCAATGGGGATACTCTGGTTGTTGAAGGCTTTGAATGTTTTTCGATTGTAGCTTTCAACTGACTGCTCTCAAGATTTTTGCTTTTTGTCTTAGGAATCTCTCGAGTGGGAGTTAGTGTGTATGAATGAGCAGAAGTCTTTTCTCCTTTTTTGACTTGTCTTTTATACCTGGAGATTCAAAACTTGAGTCTCCATGTCCGTTAGACACAACGGATCTTTCATCCAGAAGTGGATAGACTTTCACCAACTTTTCTGACTTCGTACAGGCTTTCCGACCTACTTCTGACAAGTCTAGTCCTCGCGCATTGGTTGGTTAGAATGATGGTGCAACTGCCATTTTGTTGTCTTCGCTTTGCTGAGCTTCTCTGGAACGGTCTGCTAGTTTTCTTTAGCACTCTGCTAAATGGACTGCTGTCTGTGTAGCAGTTGCTCTTCGGATTCCTTTGACTCAGGATTGCTAATGCCTTTAGCAATCTGCAATGTGTTAGCGAATGCTGATTCCTCAGCAATCTGCTACCACTAGCCTTCTTCTTCTTTAGCATTCTCTGGTGTTTGCTGGAAGTGCTTCTAGCAACCTATTCTATTACAACTCAATATTCACCCTATACAGGACATTACAAGAGTTGCTAGACTATGCTAAAGTTCAGCAATGATCGACCATCTACTAAGGTTTGATCCAACAAAACCTTTTACAATATAGTCCTAAGGGAGATTCAGGAATAATTTCCCAACAGCGGTCAAGTGCTTAGGAGGAGATTGCTAAAAAGATAGCAATCCTATGTCAAAGGAAGAGACTGCTAGAATCAAGTGCTTAGCAGTCGGAAGAACAAAGCAGAATACTAGAAGAAGTTAGCATTTGCTAAAAGTAAAGTATAGCGGAATGCTGAAGGAGTCAGCATTCACTAGCATGTAGGAGATTGCTAAAGGAAATAGCAATCCGGAATCAAAGGAATCAAGTGCTAAACATGAGCAACTGTTGAGCAGTCAGCAGTCCGATACATTATCTAGCAGGTTGCTAGGAAGACTTAGCAGATCATTCCGAGAAGCCTTAAGCAAGGCGAAATAGCTAACAATGACTGCTACACTACCGTTCTGACAGACGTACATGCAAAAGACAAAACTTTCCCGAAGTAGGTCGGAAAGTACTGTACGACGCCGGAAAGGACGGATAAAGTTGAACCACTCTTGGACGAAGGGACCGTTGTGTCTAACGGGTCTAAAGATTCAAAATTTGAATTTTCAGATATAAAATACAAGTCCAGAAGTGAGAGACGACTACTACTTCCATTACTCACGAGCTAAGGAACCTCAACCACATCTGAAAAAGCATTAACAGTGAGATTCCTTTGACAAACAAGAAGTGAGAAAGTAGTCAGTTGAGAGCAAGAGATAAAAGTGTATTCAAAGCTCTCAACAACCAGGAGTGTCTTCCATTGAATATCTGACACTGCCTTTAAGAGATTCCTTGACTTCGGTCAAGAATCCAATCATTGGGATACCTTCCAACCTAGGAAGCATCCAGCAGTCACATCTCTGAAAAAAGATTGACTCCGACGGGCATATTGCCGAAAATAGACAAGTTCAAGAGAGAACTTTAAAAGCTCCCCCTAGCAGGGAAGGACAAATTTTACGAAGGTTCGCCCTTAACTTGGCCGGAGCTGCAGCTGATTGAGAAATACAAAGTAACGGAGGATAGCTTTGCTTTGGCCGGCTCAAAAGTTCACCGCCTACAGCAAGTGTTTGGCGAATCCTTGTTTTTCGTTTATCTTTTTAGTGAAATTCTTAGCGTTTCGGCTAAGGAGTGGACGCAGATCTATTTGATCGAACCATTATAAATATTGCGTGTTTTTACTATTTTATTGATTTACTGTTTCTTGTGTTTGATCTTGAAACCTAGCAACCAAGTTGCTAGAGTATAACTTGAAGAAACTCTAAGTACAAGCTGAGCTAAAAAACATGATAAAGAACTTAAGTGCGCAAGTGAACGTTAATATTCCACTGCATTTCGTGTGTGTTTGTTGTTTGTATTCACCACGACGACTCTGATCTCAGGACCAACAAGTGGTATCAGAGCAGGAGGTTGAAAGACTGATTGCTTCTGAGTCGCTTTAAGACCAGATCTAGTTCTTCCTTGCACTGGTATTTTGTCTCTTTGTTTGTCTAGCTCAGGATTAAAGTCTGTCAAGATGAACCATACCTTGCCCAAGTATACCAAGGAGAAGTTCAATTCATGGCAGAAGATGACCATCATACAACTTCAAAGCATTCATCCGGAGATGGCGGATGTTCTTGAGAAAGGTCCTATTAAAATCATGAAAGCTAATACTTTTATAGGACAGGTTGCTGAAGGACAACCGACACCACCTCAAATGATTCCAAAGCCATTCGAGGAGTATACGATAGAGGATAAAAAGCGAGCTCAGCTGGAGCACTTAGCAAAGAAGCTTATCCTTGACTCCTTGCCTCCGTTTATGGCAGATAAAGCCTTGGACTTTGATACAGCCAAGAAGATGTGGGATTATGTCTGTGAATCATTCCAAGTAACCGAACAAATGAAGCGCAACAAGCTCCAAGTAGCTATTGATAAATATGAATCCTTTTCTATGCATGCAGGAAAATCGATTTAAGCCATGGAAGAAAGGTTCAACACTATTGTTGGAAAGCTTCGCAACCTGGGAAAGACAAATGACAACGGGGAGATGAACAATAAGATCATCTCTAAACTCTTTCCAAGAGAATACTAGTTCGAGAAGATGACAAGTTTGAGCGAGAAGGACCTCAGCAACATGTCAACATCTGAGGTATTTGCTCAACTTAAAACTCACGAGTTTATAATCCAACAGTCAAAGAAGAATGAAGCAGTCGTGGCACAAGCTCAATCGACACCCGCTCCTAACTCTGAGGACTTAGCATTTTTCGCTAAGAGAGATCCCAGCAAATGGAAGCTCAAGAAGCTTTTCCATAGTGAGAGATCTGCTCCAGCATCGCCAGCAAAGGAGGTTGTCTCAACCTCAGGTTCTCAACCTGTTGATTTAAGGATTAGTGAGCTGGAAGAGAAGATGAGGAAGCTTTAGAAGCTGATGCTAGAAGCCAAAGCCGAGAAAGAAGCCAAGGAAGCTAAGCTTGCTTCATCATCCACCCACTCAGCAGAGCGAAAGCCTAGGACATGCTTTGAGTGTGATTCGCCAGATCATCTCAAGCACGGATTGATGGATTTATATACTAAAAGCTTTATGATTGGTATATTATGTACAAGGTTTATTGGTTAATATACTGGGAATCATAAATGTTGTATATTCATCTCCTGTCTGAATTAACAAACATGTGTCGCAAACGCAAATATCCTCTTATCTCGTCGATAGGGAGATCATACGGAGTGTAGTAGATCACGAAAGATCGTATGGATCGTTTGACCTAGCGAGATATAAATGGTTATCACAGCTGAGATAGTTCCAGGATAAACTATCGGTGTAGGCTGCAACATACGCAGTAATAAACATCTTATCTTGGATGCCTTGGTATGCTGGTGTGGGGCACACATTGATAAGGACCTAAGTCGAGATCGATTCTTTTATCTGACATTAAAAGAATCTGGATCTCTATGGCTTGATGAGATCCTAAGCCTATTGAAGGTACAGAAGTATATGCAGATTGTGTATTACTTTGAGCTGCAGTGAAAGGCTCTGGTTGAGCCTGTATATCTGTATCTTGGGTAATAGCAGTTTGTGTATGACTGTCTGGTACTAGAACTAGGTAACCACATCCAGTATAGGATGGTGACATTCCCTGAGCAGCTCAAAAGGTTCGTTATGCTAAAGTCCTGCAGGCTGATTAAGTTCAAGCATAAATGAAAAGGTTTGAGTGGATTGACTCAGGAATATAAGATGTTAATTAATTAAATAGCTTGTCAGAGCTAAAATTAATTAACGAATGTCTGTAACCTTAAATGTGGGGATATACCGAGCCCATGCAACCCGTACCTCAAAATGTGGTAGAAAATAGGTAGGACAATATTGATTCTCCGGTGAAATGAATCAATATTAATTAATTATTTATATTTTAGGTTGTATATGAGTATTAATTAATTGATAGACCTTATTTGCTTTTTGCATTCTGGTCCCTGGTCTGTCCCATGAAACTCAAGCCCAATAGAAGTCCAGTATTTTCCTATAAATAGGCCTCAGTTCCGCAGATCTCAACACACCACAAGATCATAAGTTGTACAAAGCAAATTAGGTTTTGGGAGCTGTGGTGATCGACTAGATCTGAGAAACGAGGAGGAAATTCTGCTTCTCAACCGAGCAAGGAATCTGAAGGGAATCTTCACCAGATATTCAGATTGAGTTGCAATACATATCAGAAGATCAATCTGTTAGGAATTAAATCTTTGTGCGAGGGAAAAGATCAAGAGGAATCTCCGTGCACTCGTTCTTCAGGGTTTCGCAATCCAGGTATTCTGCATAAACCCCCTTATGCATATTCAATAGGAGCATGCTAGGATTAATCATAGGCATAGTAATTTATTTTTGATATTCCAATTAACGATCCTTGACAAAAGGACTTCGTAATTCAGTTCGCGAAATCCCTTCAATTGGTATCAGAGCCAGGTTGAATTAATTTGCTCTATTGGAAAAAATAATATTGCCTATGATTTGCATGATAATTATTATTGAATGATTGCATGGGTTTTGGATTGTATGATTATGTTTTTCGTCCTCGTGGTTCTCGGGTTAATCCGCCCCTTTATAAGGATTCGTTTTTCACCCACGAGATAAATTCGTGGTTAGATTTAGATTTTAAGATTGTAATTAGGTTTATTCCATGTAATCTTTTATTTAAAAATTAAATCTGTAAAACGGAGAACGAAGAACACAAAGATCGAAGAATGCGAAGAACGAAGGACAGCACGACAACGATCATTATTTCACTCACTTATCTATATTATTTTAATACTATTTTATGTAGTTTTATTGAATTTATATATATATATTATGCATGAGTCAATATTAGGTGGTGTTAGGCGTATTTTGATATTTGTGCAGGTTTTAGGCTTAAATTCACGAGAAAACCGTTACGAAAACAGTGATGTGTAAGAGTAGCAGTGAAGAGTTCTTCCACAAGAGAAATTCGGGCTATTGGCGCATGGCAATGGATAAATCTTTGAGTGAGCTCTCCAACGCAACTGGAATCGGGTCAATCGGAGTTCGGGAGAGGAAGTTATGGCCAAAACGGTGAGACCGCACAGAAGGGGTCATCAATTTTCCACGTCGATCGACGGGGATGCCGCGTCGATCGACGCGGACATGCTGGCGCGGGAAATTGACTGAATTCGAGTTTTTTCATATCTTTAGCCCTAGATTTGATATGATACACCTCCACCTCTATATATATCCTAGTAATTTCGATTTTTAGGTATGCTTGATTCCAGATTTCAGATTTTTAGAAATTTCCAAGTTTTCTAGAGTTTATGTTTGAAGACAGAGTTTTGTGGGAAGACATTTAGACCCAAGTTTTTATGCAAATCAGGTTTTATTTTTCTATGATGAATATTACTCTGATTATGTGTAACTAATCTCTTCTTCAGATTCTAGGGTTTCGAACTATCAATGTATGCATGTTTTGATTAATTGAATTATTTTCCCTTTCCCTTCGTAGTTTGTGAAATCTGAGTTTATTCATAATCTTGAGTTTGCTGGCCACATCTTAGGATTAATTAGTTGATTACTTGAGACGTAACTGTAATAGTTTTCAATGGAAAGTGATTTTCACAATATAATCTGATTTCTTGTCGTAACTGAAGGAGATTGATGGTAGGGATAAATCTGTAGATCTTTGGAGTTAGTTAATTTATCTTGAGACCGAGCGGAGATAGATAATTGACTAATCTACTTTATGAATTGTTCAACAAAGAAGTTCATAATATTTTTCTGATGTTTCACTATGAAGAGGAATTAAATTGGGAATTAATCAATTCATTCATCCATGTCATACTTGATAGATAGATATCCATAGAATCTGTACTTCTCATAAACGTTTTCAACCAAAGTATTTTAATTTACTGTTTACTTTTTATTCGCAAGGATTATGATTTGCAAAACAACCAAAACCCAAAACTTTGATTTTCCTAACCAGTATTTTAAGAAAGCCTGATTTAGTATTTAAGATTTTTCGTCATTTCATTCCCTGTGGGATCGATAATTTTCATATGCTGCTATATTATTAGCTTTGCTAAGTCACTGTTAAATAATTTAGCGATTAAATTTTGGCGCCGTTTCCGGGGAGTGAACAGAATTAATCTTACTATTAAATCTGTGATTAAAGTACAGATTTTGGCTGTAATTTTTGTATTTTCCTTTAATTTCTCGTATTTTCGTAATTCACGTCGATTGACGCTTAATTCACGACGATCGACGCCGTATTTGTTTTCAGATTTTTGGTTTTTCGTATTTCAGTTCGTTCTGTTTATTTTCAGTCTTACTTCACTGCCTCCTTTGCTGTACAAGTAGTGCATGAGTACGCGAGCCATAGGAAAGGACCCGCTATATTATCACCCAGATATTGAAGCCACTTGCAGAAATAATCCGAAAGAATAAGCGTGCTCAGGAAGGCTCAAACAGTCAAGCAATGGACGAGCAACCACCAATTATTCAACCGCAACCACCAATGGTAACTGCAGAGGAGCAAGCTGTGCTTTTCCAAGAAGTTCAAGCTATGAGGGCACAGATCCAATAGTTCAACCTGGAGAGAGACCTCGAGAGGAACAATCAGAATGGAAGGATCCGCCAGGATCCCGACAATGAAGAGGATGACAACCAGGATCCGCCAGGGGAATCTGACGATGAGGAAGAAGAGGAGGCCATGCAGAATCGGTTTAAACCTCGATTCAGGGAGACAGACTTCAGAATTGGCATCAATACCAATAATTTTGAGCTAAAGACAGGATTGGTGCAGATTGTGCAGCAAAATCAATTCGGAGGAAGACCTACCGAGGATCCTTATGCACATCTGGATAAGTTCCTGATGCTCTGCAACACTGTAAAAATCGGAGGAGTCAACAAGAGTTCCATCGAAATGCGTCTATTCTCATTCTCTCAGCGGGATAAGGCACAATCATGGTTCACTGCACTGGACAAGGAGAGCATAAATACGTGGACTGAACTGAGGAATGAGTTCTTGGAGAACTTCTTCCCTTTAAACGTCATCAGGCAGCGAAGAAAAGAAATCATCAGGTTCGCTCAAAGACCCGATGACAGCTTCAGTGAATCGTGGGAGCGATTCAAAGAGCTACTGAGATCTTGCCCTGGACATGGTTTTCCGCCAGGAGAACAGGCAGAAGCATTCTACGAGGGACTCAATGAGAAGACCGTCAAGTTGGTGGACACCACACTAGGAGACACCATCATGACGAAAAGTGGAAAGAAGGCCATGGAATTCTTCCAAAATATGGCCAACAACACTCAACGGTGGTCCTCGAGTCGACATCGGCCTGTGATGGCTGTCGAGAAAGTGGTGGAGAAAGTTGCCGAACAACCTGATTTGGCAACCGAGCTGAAAAAGCTAAGGGAAGACTTCGCTGCACTGAAGCAGGAGAAAACAGTTGCTGTAGTAGAGCCAGTGCAAGCTCCGCCTGAGGGGGATTATGCCACTGTAAATTTCATGCAAATGGGTGGTTACCAAAACAACTACCGTGCAGGATATCAGCAGCACAACCAGCCCTACACTTATAATCACGCGAGGAACCATCCTGGAGCAACCACCACCTGGGTTTGCAGTGCAAGATAGAGCAGTAGTGGAGAAGAAGAAGCCAAATCTCGAGGAGATTTTGGCTAAATTCATGGAAGGCTCCACCGATACGGTAGCCAAACTAAAGCAAGAAATTGCAGGCGTGAATACTAAAGTGGACCAGGTGCAGAAGCATGTACAAATTATAGAAACCCAGGTAAGCCAGATCGTCGATGCCCTCGGAGCCCAGCACAAGCCGGGGCAACTTCCGAGCAACACTCAGATTAACCCCAAGAATCAGAATAAGAAGATACCCGGGAAGAAGGAGAAGCCGAGCACGACGAAGAAGCCATCGCAGACACAACCCCGTTGATCGACGCGGGGCCTCCATCGATCGATGCAGCACCAAAGGCCACGTCGATCGACGTCCGCTCCCATTCCGCCACTGAAGAAATCTCCTCTGCCGTTTTCGCAGCGCTTTGCTAAAGCAAAGATGAACGAGAGATTTGCACGCTTTCTAAAGAACATGAAGAAAGTAAACATCAACATCCCGCTGATTGAGGCACTACGAGAGATACCGGGGTATATCAAGTTTCTAAAGGATATAGTCTCTCTGAAAAGACCCTTCATGGAGCACGAGAGGGTCAACTTGTTCGAAGAATGCAGCGCAATTATTCAGAAGAAGATGCCGCTGAAGAGAGAGGACCCGGGATCCTTCACTATCCCCTGCGTCATTGGAGGAGAGACCTTTGGGAAGGTCCTTTGCGATTCCGGCGCATCCATCAACTTAATGCCGCTGTCAATCTTCAAGCGACTAGAGATCGGGAGCATCAAACCAACGACCATATCATTGCAGATGGCTGACAGATCGGTGTCCTACCCAAGAGGCATCGTAGAAGACGTACTTGTGAAGGTGAAAGACTTCATCATTCCAGCAGACTTCGTGGTGCTTGACATGGAAGAAGACCACAACATCCCGCTTATCTTGGGGAGATCTTTCTTGAAGACTGCTGGAGCATTGATTGACATTCGAGACGACAAACTGACGTTCCGAGTTAATGACGAGTTGGTCACCTTCCCCATCTACAAAGCAGTGCAGAAGCGTAATAAAGAGAGCTTCCAGGAAGAGTGCCACATGATCAAATGTTCAAAACCGGTGATTTCCTCTCCCTTTCCTTCTCTTAAAACTGATCCGGACTTTCTGGAGAACTGCTTACTACACTCTTTGTGTTTGTCTTCAAATTTGGATAAGGCGGACGATGAGCTTGTAGATTTGGTGATGGAGCTGGACGTACCTGAAAAAATAACACAGAAAAAAAGAACAAACGGGAGCGGTTCCCAAGCCGATGCAGCCACAAAAAGAAAAGAAAATGTGGAAATGACTCCACATCGATCGATGCAATAGTCACGTCGATTGACGCACGAAGGAAGTCAGTCTCAGAATTCTCATCGGCAGAAGCAGGGCGATGTAGAAAAGGGATTGCGGCAGTTTCACCCATGTCAACCGATGCAAATCGGGGAAAGCTGCAATCTAACTCTGATCCGCTGGTTCTGGAACTCAAGATGCTTCCGGCACACCTCAGATATGGGAAGTTAGAAAAATTACTACGAGTTCTACGGAAGTACAAGTCCGCCATTGGGGGGACGTTGAGAGACATCAAGGGGATCAGCCCCTCATTATGCACGCACAAGGTCCTTCTGGAAAAAGACGCCAAGACATGGGGGATGCAAGTTGTCAAGAACAAAGATGGAAAGGAGGTCGCGAAAAGACCTGCCTGGACCCGACCTCCTTAGTGGTGATTTGGAGACTCGGGGGGATAAAAAAGTTGATGTCTGAGATCAACTACCAAGTATCGTTCCCTCTTTTGTCTGATTTTAAAACTTATTCCACTCTTCAAGTTGGAAATAAGTTTGGGGGGATGTGGACAAGAGATGGAACGTCCTATCTTTTATTTATTATGCTTTTTGTCTTTAATTTTTTTCGTACCTTTCTATTTTATGCAATTTTGTGGGGAAAATTTTTGAGTTTTGAGATAACCTAAACGAGATTGTGAGATTAGAATTGATTGAGGGTTGAGTATTGAATTGATTGAGATTCTGGTTAGATGCCTATGAATGTAGAATACCGCATGATAGGACTGATTTGACACTTATACTTGCATGCTGATTGAGCTGATTTGAAATTGACTGTGGAAGAAAATTTTTGAATCCTTGTGTGAGAATTTGAACCTTTATTTCGTTTGATGTGAGATTCACATGTGTGTTTTGATTTCTCTAGAACTTGCCTATTTTCTGTGTTATAGACTGCATAGTGTGCACAAGTTTAGGAGATGATATTAGGCCATCTTTGTTAACCCAATATCCTAAACACTGTCCCTTCACAATAAAAATTTTCCCTAGTTAACCACTTTGAGCCTGTACAATTTTTCTTTCCTTGTCTATGAGATTAAGAAAAGTATTGTCTCACTCGTGTCTTGAGTTGTGGTATGTATGGGGTTGATTGGTGAATTGGTTATAAGATATGATAAATTAGTGGTGAAAAGATGTGTGAAAAAGAAGCTCAAATAAATAATTAGAATTCTCATAAGCTCTCTGAAAAGAAAAGAATACAAAATTATCGAAAAGAGCATAAGAGATTCAAAATGAGCTATAAAAAAATAATAAACAAAAAAAAATTGAGTTTGTTGATGTATATGAGGAGATAAGGTGGATGATTATAAATAGTGGTTGGAGATGTTGAGAGTCATGAACTCAATTGATTTAGTCACTTGGCCATATTTCCCTACCTTATCAGAAAAAGCCTACTTTACAACCTTTCGAAAGTCCTTTTTTATTCTAGACTTGTGTACACATTCTAGAAGTGGAGATATTAGAAAATCTGCAAGCCTATGGTAGAAATTTCTTCATACATGTTGTTGAGTGCTTTCATTTTTACCTTAAACACTTGAGAGTTGAGCGATACACTTCCTGTGAGTTCTTCCACGGTTGATGAATTTTCTGTCTCTTTCAAATTGCTTGTGGGTAGTGGATTCTTAGTTCTTGACTGTGATGAATCTTGTGAGGCATTGCACTTTAACCACATGATCTTTTGATTTCTTTCTTGTCTATTGATTGAGGACAATCAAACGTTCAAGTTTGGGGGATTTGATAAGTTCATTATTTCACTCACTTATCTATATTATTATAAAACTATTTTATGTAGTTTTATTGATTTTATATATATATTTTAGGCATGAGTCAATATTAGGTGGTGTTAGGCGTATTTTGATATTTGTGCAGGTTTAGGCTTAAATTCACGAGAAAACCGTTCCAAAAGCAGTGACGTGTAAGAGTAGCAGTGAAGAGTTCTTCCACAAGAGGAATTCAGGCTATTGGCGCATGGCAATGGATGAAGCTTTGAGTTAGCTCTCCAACGCAACTGGAATCGGGTCAATCGGAGTTCGGGAGGGGAAGTTATGGCCAAAACCGTGAGACCGCGCAGAAGAGGCTGACCTCAATTTCCACGTCGATCGACGCGGACCTGCTGGCGCGGGAAATTGACTGAATTCTAGTTTTTCATAGATTTAGCCCTAGATTTGATATGATACACCTCCACCTCTATATATATCCTAGTAATTTCGATTTTTAGGTATGCTTCATTCCAGATTTTAGATTTTTAGAGATTTCCAAGTTTTCTAGAGTTTATGTTTGAAGACAGAGTTTTGTGGGAAGACATTCACACCCAAGTTTTTATGCAAATCAGGTTTTATTTTTCTATGATGAATATTACTCTGATTATGTGTAACTAATCTCTTCTTCAGATTCTAGGGTTTCGAACTATCAATGTATGCATGTTTTGATTAATTGAATTATTTTCCCTTTCCCTTCGTAGTTTGTGAAATCTGAGTTTATTCATAATCTTGAGTTTGCTGGCCACATCTTAGGATTAATTAGTTGATTACTTGAGACGTAACTGTAATAGTTTTCAATGGAAAGAGATTTTCACAATATAATCTGATTTCTTGTCGTAACTGAAGGAGATTGATTGTAGGGATAAATCTGTAGATCTTTGGAGTTAGTTAATTTATCTTGAGACCGAGCGAAGATAGATAATTGACTAATCTACTTTATGAATTGTCCAATAAAGAAGTTCATAATATTTTTCTGATGTTTCACTACGAAGAGGAATTAAATTGGGAATTAATCAATTCATTCATCCATGTCATACTTTATAGATAGATATCCCTAGAATCTGTACTTCTCATAAACGTTTTCAACCAAAGTATTTTAATTTACAGTTTACTTTTTATTCAAAAGGATTATGATTTGCAAAACAATCAAAACCTAAAACATTGATTTTCCTAACCAGTATTTTAAGAACGCCTGATTTAGTATTTAGGATTTTTTTGTCTTTTCATCCCCTGTGGGATCGATAATTTTAATTTGCCGCTATATTATTAGCTTTGCTAAGTCGCTGTTAAATAATTTAGCGATCAAGATGGTGACGGCGTGGCTCGGCGGCGGGGTCGCGGGCTGGGGACGGAGGCGGCAAACCCTAGGGTTTGCGCGCGGTTCGTGCGAGCCTCCGGTCTCGTTTCTTCAGCGATTCTGGCGAGTCATGGAGGCCGAAGGTGGAGAATATGGTGCACGGTGGTTCGGGCAACGGTTGGGGCAAGCCCAAGCGGCGGCATGCGAAATGGGTGACGGCTAGAGGAGGCGGAATTGCGGGCTGCAACCATGCACGTACATGCATGGCTGTTGCGCGATCTCGAGAGCCCTCGCGGCGGCGGCGAGTCGCCGACGGCAGTGATTCGCCGGTGGTGGCTCATCGTGCCAAGTTCTCGGGGGCTATTGGGCTTGCAATGTGTGCCTAGGCCTGCGATTTGGTTAATTGGCCCAGTTGTCCAATTTTCTGATGGATCAAATCTTCGAGGCCCAGATTCAAAAAATAAATTCAGATCACAGTCTAAGTAGTGGGAGCCCAGTCGAAGATCTGTAAAAATAATTTGAACATGTAATAGTTAGAATTATTATTATTTTTATCATGGGGCCACGAGGACATTTTTTATTTGTTTTATTATCTGTCTTCACATGAAATATGTGTTTAAAATTAATTGCGCAGCATATAAGCATGTTGTAGATAATAGGAGCACGTTTACTGCTTTATTTACAGCTTTAAAGCATGCTATGTGATTTATTTTGTGTAATTAATTATAACTATAAATTCGGGGTTCATGCTATGCATGATAGAATTTTAGCAGTGTTATAATTATGGCTACATAAAATAATCTGTGCAATTGAACCTTATGAACTATAAATTACTAAGCTCATAATTTAGTAAGACCTCCACAAAGCGATCCTTTATTGGAAGCGGGTAATTTATTAGGTAAACGTCTACATGTGTAGATAGGATTTCTTAAAACAAACATTTATTTCATGTGAGAAGTGGGAGTTCATGCGTAAACGTCTACATGTGTAGCTTGCGTATTGAATTTTCATAAGTTCTCTAGGGATTGAATTAAATGAGACAGCCTTATTATAGGGATCAGGTGTGTTCTAGTAGATCCTTATATGGGAGGGTTGGCTTTGGTGGTAAGCTAGCTTAGATGTTATCCAGAGTATAACTCATTTGTGATGTCCCTGCTCAGTAGGATAATATGTTCTTAAGTTAGTCTCCAAATATTAATTCCATTTGTCTAAGGAACCCGGGCATGGATTGAAATTAAAGGACTGGAATTGAAAGATGCAGTCTGGTTAAGTGTTTTGTTGTAAACGTCCACATGTGTGGCTTGCAATAGTAATACTTAGGCAAATTGGAGGAAACATTAATATTGCTTTATCATAAGGTTTCAATATTCAATTGTTTCAATAGTTTGCGACTTTGTTTTAATTTCTGCTTTAATTTATTGTTTCCAGACATGTCTATTGCTCACGTTGTCAACCTCTTAATAACAAACCCTTTAACTGGTCTGAATTTTCCTGAATGGAAGTTTTGCTTCATGGAAATACTCTGCAATGCAAAACATGCCCATGTGCTTTACATGCACCCTCTATCTCCCAAGTATTGGAACTGTACTGGCTATGAGCGAGAGTTCTATGAAAGATGGGTAGCTTCTGATGAGTTTGCCCACAGACTTATCATGAACAGTCTATCTAGAGAATTAAAACTCATGTATAAGAAGTATCAAACTCCTGTTGAGATATGGAGGGACCTTGTGAAAGTCTTGTGGAGGACCTGGTCTGCAAGAGGATGACTGATGGGAGTTCGTTGCTTCTGCATTTCGTCAGTATGATGCGAATTATGAGAAAGTACAGAAAGAGAGGTGGACAAGTCAGTAGGCGGGCAGAAATAAACATTGTCCTGCACTCTCTGTCTGATTCTTATAATGATTTCATCAAGTCCCTCGAAACCAGGCGCGAGTTTACTCTTCCTGAGTTACTCTCAGCCCAGATGCGAGAGGAATCTGACCTTAGAGCATTGGAATTTGCTCCAACTTTGTCAGCTTTTGACAAGACAGTTGTTGAAGCAAAAGAAATGCTTAAAAGGTTAGATGATGTTGATCTAGTAGAAGATGCCATCAGGCCATGCAAGCGCAAGCGAAGTGAAGTAGATTGTCTAGTGCTTGGCACAGGTAGATAAGGTACGTCATGTGCATTTATATTGGAAACATGTTTAGCATCGGTTTCTACCCATTCTTGGGTAGTGGATACTGGAGCTACTAATCATGTTTGTTATACTTTGCAGGGAGTCAGGCCAACAAGGCAGCTGAAGCATGACGAGATTACCATCTCAATGGGCAGCGGAGAGGGAGTCTCAGCAGTAGCCATTGGAGATTTTACTTTATGCTTTGAAAACAATGTTTTGATTTTAAGAGATATTTTATATGTGTCGGTTTTTCGGAGGAACTTAATTTCAGTTTCCAAGTTATTTAGTGATGGATATTCAGTTATATTTTATAGTGGAGTTTCTATCATTGGTAATAACGGTGCTATCTGTCATGGCAAACTGATTGACTCTCTCTATATCATTGATTGTATGCATAAATCTTCCGTGAATGTAACAAACTCATCCAATAATAATACTCATTTAAAGAGAAAGTTTTCTTCCGATAAGGATCAAACATATCTCTGGCACTTGAGACTAGGTCACTAAAATCTAAAGAGGATTAATAGATTAGCATGCGATGGGCTCTTGGATTCTTTTCAAGTGGTACCGCATCAAATCTGCGAATCTTGTATAGAGGGAAAGATGACGACCAGGCCTTTTAAGGAAAGTCAGTCTCGAGCAGAGAATGTGTTGGAATTGATCCACTCTAACTTATGTGGACCAATGTCCACGAAAGCTCGTTGAGGTTATGAGTACTTTGCCACATTCATTGATGATTACTCAAGATAAGTCTATTTACATCCCAGTGGACTGCACCGGGAAACCCTCAACAAAATGGTGTAGCGGAAAGAAGAAATAGAACTCTTCTGGAAATGGTCAGGTCAATGATTAGTTATGCAAGCTTGCCGATTTTGTTTTGGGGATATGCCTTGGAGACAGCAGCCTATTTGCTTAACCTGGTACCTTCTAAATTAGTTCCTAAAATGCCTCTTGAACTCTGTTATGGGCGAAAGCCAAGTTTGAACAGAGTGAGGGTAAGGGGTTGTCCAGCATATGTGCTGACAAAGGAACCTGATAAGTTAGAAAGTAGGTGTAAGCTGATGCTGTTTGTAGGATATCCCAGGCAAACGAAAGGTGATTACTTTTATTGTCCTGAGAATCAGAAAGTCGTTGTCAGTACCAACACAAGATTCTTGGAGGACGAATATGTAAGAAACCACAGATCCAAGAGTGAAATTATCCTCCACGAGCTTGAGGATAAGGAAGCAATTCCATCAGGAAAACCCAGTGTAGTGGTAAATCCACCTGTAATAGGTGAGGCTATACCAACACTGCCACTAATGCAAGGCATGGGACCAACGCGTACTATGCCAACTACTGACACGGTTCAGATGCCTCGTTGTAGTGAGAGGGTCGTCCACCAACTCGAAAAGTATATGTTCGTGGGAGAGTCTTCTGACTTGATCCCGGTTAATGGACTGGATGATACTGATCCCTGGACATATGATGAGGTGGTATCTGATAAAGATGCAGACAAATGGCTGATCGCTATGGATTCGGAAATAGAATCCATTACGGCTATGGATGTATACCAGAAAACTGATTTGCCAGATGGTTGTCGAGCCATAGGGTGCAATTGGGTATACAAAAGAAAGAAAGGAGCGAATGGTGAAATTACAGCTTTCAAAGAAAGGCTGGTGGCGAAGGGTTATAGTCAGAAAGAAGGTGTAGACTATGCGAGACCTTCTCACCGGTATCCATGCTTAAGTCCATTCGTATACTCCTAGCCATAGCAGCACATAAGGACCTAGAAATTTGGCAGATGGATGTCAAAACCGCATTTCTAAACGGGTACCTTGAAGAAGGTAGCGACATCTATATGCAACAGCCAGAAGGTTATGTGCAGAAGGGCGAAGAACATTTGGTGTGTAAGCTAAGGAAGTCGCTGTATGGACTTAAACAAGCTTCACGGTCATGGAATCTGCATTTTGATGAAGTGATTAAATCCTATGGATTTTCACAATGTTCAAACGAGAGTTGCGTGTACCGTCTATGTGTCAGTGGAAGCGTGGTGTTCCTTGCACTTTATGTAGATGATATTCTCCTATTTGGCGATAATGTGGAAGTATTGTCGGGCATAAATGGGTGGTTATCCGAACAGTTTCATATGAAGGACCTTGGGGAGGTTGGATACATCCTAGGGGTAAAAGTATTGCGGGAGCGCAATAAGAGAATGCTGACCTTGTCTAGAGGATCATATGTGGATACTATCATTGCCCATTTCAGCATGCAAACTGCCAAGAAAGGTTTGTTACCCTTCAGACATGGCATATATCTTTCCAAGGATCAGTGTCCGGTGACACAAAGGGAGAAAGATGAAATGAGGAACGTGCCGTATGCATCGGCCGTAGGGAGCCTCATATATGCAATGCTATGTACGAGGCCAGATATCTGCTTTGCTGTAGGCATAGTAGCGAGAAGTGCATTGCTGACTCCACCATGGAAGCAGAATATGTGGCAGCTTCTAAAGCTTCGAAAGAAGCAGTATGGTTTCGAAACTTTCTTCTGGAGTTGGACGTGATTCCTAAGCTGCCCAAGACTATCACGGTATATTGTGATAATTCGGGAGTTGTGGCTAATTCTAAGGAACCACGAACTCACAGAGCAACAAAATACATTGAAAGGAAGTACCATATTATACGAGAAATCGTGGCAATGGGTGATGTGCTAGTAGAGAAGATTGATACAAAAGATAATCTAGCGGATCCATTCACAAAGGCTCTGCCTCAGATGGTCTATGAGATGCATGTATGTAACCTTGGGCAAAGCTAACCACGTTGAATGATTGATGTAATAGCTAGATTAGTTTAGACGCGTTATACTATGGAAAGCACCTGTATAATGCTTTGAGTATAAGTGGGTGATTGATGGATTTAAATACTGAAAGCATTATGATTGGTATATTATGTACAAGGTCGATTGGTTAGTATACTGGGAATCATAAATGTCGTATGTTCATCTCCTGTCTGAATTAACAAACATGTGTCGCAAATGCAATTATCCTCTTATCTCATCGATAGGGAGATCATACGGTGTGTAGTAGATCACGGAAGATCATATGGATTGTTTGAACTAGCGAGATATAAATAGTTATAACAGCTGAGACAGTTCCAGGATAAACTGTCGGTGTAGGTTGCAGCATACGCAGTAATAAGCATCTTATCTTGGATGACTTGGTATGCTGGTGTGGGGCACACATTGATAAGGACCTAAGTTGAGATCAATTCTTTTATCTGACATTAGAAGAATCTGGATCTCTATGGCTTGATGATATCCTAAGCCTATATGATGGTACAAAAGTATATGCAGATTGTGTATTATTTTGAGTTGCAGTGAAAGGCTCTGGTTGAGCCTGTACATCTGTATCTTGGGTAATAGCAGTTTGTGTATGACTGTCTGGTACTTGAACTAGGTAACCACATCCAGTATAGGATGGTGACATTCCCTGAGAAACTCAAAAGGTTCGTTACGCTAAAGTCCTGCAGGCTGATTAAGTTCAAGCATAAGTGAAAAGGTTTGAGTGGATTGACTCAGGAATAAAAGATGTCAATTAATTAAATAGCTTGTTAGAGTTTAAATTAATTAACGAATGTCTGTAACCTTAAATGTGGGGATATACCGAGCCCATGCAACCCGTACCTCAAAACGTGGTAGCAAATTGGCAGGACAGTATTGATTCTCTGGTGGAATGAATCAATATTAATTAATTATTTATATTCTGGTTGAATATGGGAATTAATTAATTGATACGCCTTATTTGCTATTTGCATTCTGGTCCCTGGTCTGGCCCATGAAACTCAAGCCCAATAGAAGTCCAGTATATTCCTATAAATAGGCCTCATTTCCTCAGATCTCAACACACCACTAGATCATAAGTTGCACACAGCAAAACAAGTTTTGGGAGCTGTGGTGATCGACTAGATCTGAGAAACGAGGAGGAAATTTTGCTTCTCAACCGGGCAAGGAATCTTAAGGGAATCTTCACCAGATATTGAGATTGAGTTGGGATACAGATCAGAAGATCAGATCAAGAGGATTATCCTCTTTCTTCTCTCTCCTTCTTGTTTTCAAAAATTACTAAATAATTTTCATAGATTTATTTCCTCAATCTGTTAGGAATTAAATCTTTGTGCGTGGGAAAAGATCAAGAGGAATCTCCGAACACTCGTTCTTCAGGGTTTCGCAATTCAGGTTTTTCGCATAAAACCCCTAATGCATATTCCATAGGAGCATGCTAGGATTAATTATAGGCATAGCAATTTATTTTTGATATTCTAATTAACGATCCTTGGCCAAAGGACTTCGTGATTCTGTTCGCGAAATCCCTTCACGAATGTCCGAAAGTCAGCAAAGAGGAGAGAGAGCGCCTGAAGTAAAGATTTGAGAGACGTGCTGTTAAAGTCGTTATCAGGGCGTTGCTTATGAGGACTGAGGTACTTGATACCCTAGATAATGATGAGGAGTTTACTATTCCTACGAAGAAGATGATGAGGAAGCCATGCTCGTGCTAATGAGAAATATTGTTGAGGATGCTGATGCGGATGCTGAGCAACTTGCTGAATCATCTCTTGCAGTGGATGCTCAGGAGGTAATTTCCATGAGTATTTCTTTTCCAGCTATCATGCATCAATTGGAGGAATCTACTTCCTTAGATTTCGAGGACGATTACCTTACTAAGCTATCTTTAGAGTTTTCAAAGATGTATGAAATGAAAGATGTTATAGTAGGAGAGAACACTCTACAATTAAAAGTCACATCTTTGACCAATGAAGTCGAAAGACTAAGGTCTGATACCGAAGAACTCTTGAAACTCAAGGATGATTTCTCCAAACTCTCTGAAAATTTTCAAAACCTTGAAAATGAGAATCACGTTTTGAAAAACAAGACTAGTAAGGAATGCATTTGTGCTTATACTACTAGCAAGGCAGTACAAAATGCCATTGTGAGCCAACAAAGATCTCATACTGATAGATCTGGGTTAGGCCTTGGTAGTATTGAAGCTTCTAGCAAACCCTATAAGAAGGTCTTATTTAATAAGGTAGAAACTTCTAAGCAGAGAAAGATTCAATTCATCTCTGATGGAAAGTTATATGCTAAAGAGGATACTAAGGGAAAGATGACTGCTGAGTCCTCAAATGCTAAGCAAGGGGAAAGACGTAAGAAGAGTGGTACTGCTGAACCTCAGCAGAGGAATCAGAGATCGCATGCTAAGCAGGCATCTGCTAGACCTCAATAGAGGACACAACAAGCCAATGCTAAGCAGTCATTCCCGGCAGTGTCGAGAAGGAATGCTGAGCATTTTGTTCCCAATGCTAGGAAAGTATATCCTTCCTTCCACAATGGCAAGCAGGTTAATTATCATGATATAAGTCCACAGTATCACTCTTACACACCACATAGGCGGAACACCTATGTGAGGCCTGAGTCCAAACCATTTCAATTTCAAAAGACTAGGAAGGCTAAGCACACAACCACACCTAAATCTAATTATGCAAAGCATACTTATTCTAAGGTCGAGAAGGTTGTGAAGGGTGAGATCGAGAAGAAAATCTTGAAGATCACCAAGATGTGGGTTCCAAAAGGAACCATGATCCATGCTAATCCCACAGGACCCGATGCTAAGCGGGTACCTAAATCAACTTGTTGATTGTTTTGCAGGATCAGGATCCCTGTGCTAAGACATCAAGTATGTCAAACGAATGGATCCTTAATAGTGGTTGTTCAGCCCACATGACGGGGGATGAAGAGTTGTTCCCTGACATCCAAAGATTTTATGGCCCCACAGTCATGTTCGGTGACAATAGCAGAGACAGAGTGGTTGGGAGAGGATGCATAGAGCGAAATGGACTAAGGATTATCAATGTTGCGCTCGTGTCCAATCTCAAGCACAACCTGCTAAGCATTAGCCATCTATGCGAAAATGGGTACACCGTCTCTTTCGTTAATACTGGATGTTCTATTGCTGAAAATGCTATAGGTGAAGTAAAGCTTCGAGGCATCCGCAAAGGTGGTCTATATATTGCTTCGTAGCATTGAGCAAGGAAGAGACAACTTGGCTATGGCACAAGAGGTTAAATCATCTGAATTTTAAAACCATTAACCATCTAGCCAAGAATAAACTTGTTGTAGGTCTGCCTGCTGAGACTTTCTTCAAGGAAGGTGTGTGCAAAGCTTGCCAGCAAGGGAAGCAGATCAAAGCCTCATTCAGATCCAACCCGGAGGAGGCCACTTCAGAAAGGATCCAAGAGCTCTTACACATGGATCTATTTGGCCCAATCACTCCACCTACTTTAAGTATAAAGATTTGTACACTTGTGGTTGTTGATGACTACTCCAGGTACACGTGGGTTCGATTGCTAAAGACCAAAGACGAAGTAAAGCTTATCCTACCGGAGCTAATCCTTAAGAAGCAAAATAGCAATGAAGTTACAGTCAAGAGGATTAGATTGGACAATGGAACAGAGTTTTGCAACGGGATCTTGATGCATTTTTGTGCCGAAGCTGGTATCGCGCATGAGAAATCCACTGCTAGGACCCCCAGCAGAACGGTCTAGCAGAGAGAAGGAACCGAACATTGAAGGAAGCAGTGCGGTCTATGCTAGCTGATTCCGAGCTGTCTGCTAAGTATTGGGGCGAAGCAGTCATGACAACCTGCTATACTCAAAATAGGAGCTCAATCACTGCCAGATTCAATAAGATTCCTTACGAAGTGTACAACCATCGTAAACCTTCTATTACTCATCTCCGTGCTTTTGGTTCGATATGTTATATCCATAACAATGGGAAGTCAAAGCTTAATACTTTTTCGCCTAAGTCTGATGAAGGTGTGTTCCTTGGATATGGCCACCCTTCTCACAAAGGCTATAGAGTATTAAACAAGACGACCAGAGTGGTGGAAATAACATGCAATGTTATTTTTGATGAGTCTATCTTAGTGCATAGAGTTATAAGAGAGAAAATGGTCAATAATCTTGAATTCTTTCGAAAATATGCGTATTGACTCAACTAAGTCTATGAGTGATACAATCTAAGCCAGACACACTCAGCAGGTGACCAGACTGCTGATCAGGCCAGTGATGCTAACGATCATGCTGAGGCCACCAATCCAATTTATCTTAATGATTTTTTGGATATTCTGGAATCACTTGAAGGAGAAGAGGAAGAAATTCCAGATCGAGGATGCGGTGCTGAAGACGGTGTAGGCGCTGCTGATGATGTTGCCAATGCCATTGCTGAGCAGTTGGAGAATGCTGAGGATCAGGCTACTGAAGTTCCAGTTGCTGAAATCCCTGTTGCTGAAGTTCCAGATGTCGGTTTGCCAGTTTCTGAGATTCCTGATGCTGAGAATCAGGATGGTGAACCCCCGGAGATTGCTGAGGAAAATGTTGTAGCAGACAACAACCCAGCAGACGAAGTCGATGCTGAAGTTCCAGAATCTAGCAATCCGAAGCCAAGATGGCTACGCAATCATCCTTTGGATGATGTCCTTGGTGACATCAATGATCCTATTCTGACGAGACAAGGCAATGCGATGCTAGCATGTTATATTTCGCACGAGGAGCCTACAAAGGTTGAAGATGCTCTACGATGTCTAGATTGGGTGAAAGCTATGCAGGAGGAGCTAGCAGAGTTCACACGCAATCATGTTTGGGATCTAGTAGACAGACCAGAGCATCAGAGTGTTATTGGAACCAAGTGGGTTTTCAAGAATAAGAAAGATGAGTCAAGATTGATCATCCGCAACAAAGCTCGTCTAGTAGCAAAGGGCTACAGACAATGCGAAGGAATAGACTATGACGAGACGTTTGCTCCAGTAGCCCAACTGGAAGTTATTCGTTTATTCCTAGCATATGCTGCACATCATGAGTTTTCTGTGATGCAAATGGATGTGAAGAGCGTCTTTCTTAATGGTGAGCTCAAGGAGGAAGTTTACGTGGAGCAACCACCAGGTTTTGAGCAGGGAAACCAAGTTTATAGGCTAAGGAAAGCCTTATATGACTTCAAGCAGGCACCAAGAACGTGGTATTGAACTTTGTCTAAGTTCTTGCTAGCTAATGGATTCAAGAAAGGAAAGATAGATCAGACTCTCTTTCGTATTAAGGATGGAGAAAGTATCTTGCTTGTACAGATTTATGTCGATGACATTATCTTTGGATCTAAGAATTCAAACTTGTGCGACAAGTTTTCGAAGCTCATGACAAGTAATTTCCAGATGAGTATGATGGGGAAGATGTCATATTTTCTAGGACTTCAAGTCCAGCAGTCAAGCGAGGGGATATTTATTCATCAGAGGAAATACACTCGCGACTTGATTGCTAAGTATTGTCCGGAGAAGATGAAGAGTCTAAGGATTCCAATAAGCACGACCTGTATAGCTACACTTGAAAAAGAAGAAGATGATTTGAATCCTACTCTCTATCGAGGTATTATTAGTTAACTTCTATATCTCACAGCTAGCAGGCCAGATATATCGTATGTTGTTGGTTTATGTGCGAGATATAAAGCAAACCCCAAGAAGTCGCACCTGGAAACTGCTAAGAGGATTGTACGATATCTCAAATGCACCGAGGGTCTAGGAATTTGGTATCTAATGTCAGATGGTCTAGCATTGAGTGGCTACTCAGATTCAGACTTTGGAGGGTGCAAGATTGATAGGAAGAGCACCAGCGGGACATGCCAATTCCTTGGACACAAGCTCATTAGCTGGTTTAACAAGAAGTAGCACTCAGTGGCTACATCAACTACTGAAGCAGAGTATGTAGCAGCCACTAGCTGTTGTTCGCAAGTCTTGTGGATTTGGCAGCAATTGCGAGATTATGATATTCCTCCTCAATGTGTGCCAATCTACTGCGATAACAATAGTGCAATGTGCATAACGAAGAATCCAGTTCATCATTCGAGGACGAAGCACATTGATATCCGACATCACTTCATCAGAGATCATCAAGAGAAAAAGGATATCGACGTCCAATATATATCCACAGAAGAACAGATTGCTGATATCTTCACTAAACCGCTAGCTGAGGTCAGATTTAAAGAGTTATGCATCAAGTTAGGACTTATGGAGTTAGACGATGCTGTGGATGAATGAGTTGTTATTCTCATTGTTTTTGGATTTCTTGAAGCTCTGAAGGAGATGGAGAAACGTATCCAAGCTTACGTCTGTAGACTGCTAGATCTTGATGCTAAGTCAAGACTGCTTAGCAGATAATAGAGGAGTGCTAAGTCCAAGCTCTTAGCATTCCCGAAGGTGTTTGATATTCGGGAATATTGATTGAAGGTTGCTAGAGGATTTGGCTGCTAAGCAGACTATACTTGTATGAATTGAGTGCTGAGTCCAAGCTCTCAGCAGACTCATATACTTGCTAAGGATTTCCTACAATAGCATACTGCTAAGTCCCAATTCGTAGCAGTCTCCACCATGCAAAGGAAGTCAAATGCGGGATGAATTTGAATTTTAAATGGGACGTGCATTTATTGGGTGCAGACAGTGGCGACGAACCAGATTTTGACACGTCATCGGCACTGGAGTTTGTAGGGGCGTGGGTCACCATATGAAACGTCCTCGCAAAGCCCAGCCGTCAATTGCATCTGAAGAGGTGTAACCCCAACCGTCAGATCTTTACCCGTAAGGTATATATGCCTCACTTACGCGAATTTCGTCACTTTACAGAAATTCAAATCACTAAGCCTTCTTGCCTTCAAGCTCTCAGAAAATTCCCAATATCTCTAAAAAATTCCTAAGTTCTTACAATGGCTGCTAACCCTGAATCCCCCACCCAATCACATCATTCCAAACCATCTGTTCATACTGCCTCATCGGATTCATCTACTGAGTCTGGTCTTCCCATTCAATCTCTTACTTCCACCTTGACTCTCCATGAGAGGTGGGCACCTCAATACACTGGCATCGTCAAGAAGGAGGACGTGGAGGACGACATCTCATATAGTCAGTTGGTGGCGCTCGCCAAGACCAAGGCACAATCCAATCTGTCCAATAAGCAGAGGTGCGCGGCGCTGATAATGAAAGATATGATTTTATACACCCTTCTCGCCGCTACGCAATTTCCAGATTGGCTCATGAAAGTTCTTGAGAAAGCTGGAGTTATTGGGTACTTGTCAGCAGAGCCATCGTGGTTCCACCCACATATGGTGTCTGAATTCTATGCTAGGGCAGTAGTGGAGGAGCCCTCTGAAAAATCTTTCAAGACCTCGGTATTCGGTACAATATTGGAGGTGAATGCCGATATACTTGCTGCCAAATTTAGACTTCCCAAGGACGGTACTCGTATTGCTCAGTATAAGCTGAATGATAAGGCTGAGATGGAGAAATGATGGAAAATGTGCAAGAAGCCGGAGCTAGTAAAGGACAACAAAGGCCTGCCGATCACCTTCAAAGTCGCACACCCTATCAACCAATTTCAAGGGGAATTCAAGCTCTTGGATGAGCTGGTGATCAAAATGTTCTAGTGTGATGCTGGTTCATACTCCCGGATGTCTGCTCACATGTATTCTGTGATGATTGCCCTGGTGGATAAGGTCAAGGGAAATCGGGCCGAGTTCTTTTATGGGAGGTGTGACGAAGAATCTGACTGTGAAGAGGGATGGCGTATTTTCTTTGAATGTGAATTTTGGTTTGAAAATAAGTAAGTTCACTGAAATATTCTTTCATAAGAAGAGGCTGGATGCAGAGGAGAGGTTGTAATACCCCAAATCTTTTTATTATAATTAGTATCTTAATTATTACAATTTTAATTTTAATTAATTTAATTGTTTAATATTATTTTAAGTTTTGCAGGTTGTCCAACTCAGAGCTCGAAGCGCCTAGCACAAAGTAAGTTTGATCAAGTAAAATAATAATAATAGTATTAAAAGAAATGAATAAATCTAGAATTAAAATGATCTAGATTTCGTATTTACAATAAACATAATATATTAATTGCCAAAATATCTAAGATAATTTGAAAATAGATTAATTGAATAATAATAATAATAATAATAATAATAATACTAATGAAGATAATAAAAAAAAAATAAAAGAGGGTGGAGGATAGGAAGGGTTGTGCGTAGGTAATACTACACCCAGAATCTTCATTCTCTTTCTATAAACAAAATAGAAGAGATTATATAAGTTCATCTCATCTGATCGTCCTTCCACTCTCCCCCTTTCCTCCCTCTCGTCTCCAATTCGTCTCTCTCACCGCAATTTCTCTTTAATTTTCTTCATCAAAGGTATTATTATAAGTTTCTTTTGCTTGCTTTTCTTTGAGATCTATGTATTTTGTCCTAGGTTATTTGATTATTTGATTTCTTTGTTCTATGGAGATGTGAGGAACATTATTTTGTGTAAATCATGTTGCAATGTGTAATGATGTTAAATGTATGTTTTCTTGAGTTTTCAAGTAGAAATATGTATGTACCATATGTAAATGTTAAAGAAATACAATGATATAGAGATTTTCGGGAGAATCAGGGGCCTGTTTTGAATTGAATTCTGAGGCGTTTTAAACCATTTTTGGCTTATGATCTCTGAACAAATACTGTAGATAATTGTATTAGCTTTCATTTAAGACTGGAATCATGTCATTTGGTGATGTAAGGAAAAAGTTATGCTTTAATGTCTAGGGGCTGCCAGTTTTCGAAATTTATTTTTTCTGCCCCTGTAAATCGCGTTTTTGGACCAGTTAATGTCGAATTCTCGAATATGTTGGGTCTGTTGAAATTGTGGGTAATTGAGTTAGGTTTCTAAAATGCTAAGAATCGATGCATTCCGAGTTGTAACGAAACAGTTATGAACATTTTACTATATGCTGCCAGTTTCTTGCGAGATTATGAAAAATTATTTATAAAAGTTCAACTTGTATAGCTTCTTGCTTGGCAATATATGGGATAAAACTTATATCTTTGTTGGTATAGATTCATTTGAATACATCGAGGTTGGGAATGAAGAATTTGGATTAGTTGATTCTTTATTATGTTGTTGTTTGCCTCAAGATTTATCTTTTGGATTTTATTTATGTTTAGATTTATTTATTGAGAGGATTTTTCATTATTGTGTAGACTATTGTTAATCAATGTTTAAAGTTTAAGTAATGTTCAATTAAGTATACTTAACCAAAAATAAGTTCAAGAATACTATAGAAATATTTAAAAGACTAAATTAAATATTTCTAAGTGCTAGGATCGGCGCAGCGAGAGCTCTGAGGCGGACAACAACGAGTTTAAAGGTTTATTGTCATCTTCCATCAGGTGGGGTTTTACCATATCTGTAAGTGTAGTGGTTACATGACTATATTCATTGTTGTGTCGTGTGTCATGTATGTGAATGCCAATGGCCCGAAAGGGTTCATGATCCATTAGTGATCACTATAGATGCCCACAAGGGGCGGGCCCGCAAGGGGTTTGGTCCATTAGTGACCGAGATTAGTCTCATACAGAGGTAACTTTTAGTTACCGAACTACAGATGTAACTTATAGTTACAGAATTTTACAAAATTCATTATGTATGATCCATTACACAATTGATTATAGTTGCCTACAGTGTATTTCCCCACTGAGTATGTCCCATGCTCTCCCCCCCATATTATTATTTTCAGGTTAAGGAGTCGTGCGGTGGAGCAAGCGGGATGGCCACTATGATCTCTAAATTTTATGTTCAGACTTTTGGGAAATTATCACTCTGATATATTTAATGGCAATTTGATGTAAGCTTAGATTATAATGCATCATGCTTTTGATACGTGAACTAAGGCGCTATTTTGGTAATCCTTTTGTATGCCTTATATAGTCACAATGTATGCACTATTGATATAATGTATTTGTATATAACTTTCTAATTTAAGCATAGTGGTTATGTTTATTATATAGTAGCATGAAAATGGCTTGTTTTGGTTCTACATATATTGTCATTATGCAAGGTTGTAATAGTTTGTGCTCCTATATTTATAAATGTTCTTGAACTTTGATTATTTGAATCTTTAAATTGTCTTTTAGCTTCCGCATTTGTATTTGAATTCTGAAAGTATAGAAAATAAATTATAATTATATATCAGGGATTTATTTGAAATTGCAAATACAACATGCCAAAATTTTCTTAAATTTATATTATTTTTATTTATTATTGATAGAAAGGTTATTCATTTACTTTTAAATGAGTACGCATGAGCTTGTTGAGATACTTCATAAATTAATTAAAAGGGAAGAACTAAGTAAATTGTATGTTAGTAGCGCTCTTTATTTATTATGATGTTGGGGCGTTACAGATTGGTATCGGAGCAGGTCTACGTTCCTGTAGACTTGCAATCATTTGAAAGTTAGTACTCCGTACTATATTATTTGTTGCCACATCATATTTTTTTGGGAGATTATGTGGCAAAGACCGTTGCTCTACACCGACTCCGAGGTAACATTTCTTTTAAGTTATTTATGTTTTAAAGAGAATGTCAATTGAAAGTTTTATTGTGAGCATGTAAAAAATATATAAAGGTGTTAGGAAAATAAAAAGTGAGATTTATTTGAAGTATCATGTAAAGGATCATTTTGTTCACATGGAACAAATTATGATTATGAAGTAAAGATCTTATTTGTCCTGACACAAATTTATCATAAAGTTTTCCATGATCAAGAAATAGACAAGTTCTAAGTGTAGATATTATTTATGTTTAGTGATTTTTTAAAAAAAATTATTAAATTTAAGTGTTTCACTTAGTTTAAATTAGTCCTCGAAATATAACTTATGGTATTTAGATTGAATGGCCTAATACGTAATGGGACGATGGCTCGACGACGTGGTCTTGGAGATGATGGAATACCAATCTATAATGGATCCGATTTCGCTCGTGACTTTATGCAAACTCTTCAAGGGCTTATGCAACAAGCAACACAAGCTGGAGGCACGAATGAGGAACAACCTCAAGAGAAGTCTTTTGGAGTTATTGAGCAATTCCGAAAGATGGGACCTCCAAGATTGAAGGGTAATGAAGGTCCTGAATATACTGAAGAGTGGATTCGAGAGCTCGAGCGAATTTTCGAACTTATGGCATGCACCGAAGAACAAAAGGTTTCGTGTGCAATCTTTCAATTTGCTGAGGAAGCTAGTTACTGGTGGGAATCACACACTCGTGTTATAACGTCTGAGCAGCGTCAAGCAATGAAGTTGATGGACTTCAAGGATCTCGTCATGAAACGCTACTTTCCACGATCCTTTAAAACAGAAAAAGAGACTGAATTCTTGAATTTCTAACAAGGAAGTATGACTGTGATTGATTACGAACGAAAATTTAACCAACTATCGCGATTTGCTCCATACTTAGTTGACACTGAAGAAAAGAAAGCACGACGATTTGAGGGAGGACTACGTCCTGAAATTGCTGGAATCTTGGCCGGATTAATGTTGCCAACTTATGGAGAAGTGATCGAGCGTACCCAAGCCATATCAAATGGGTTGCAACTGGAGGTCAAAGATCAAAAACCATATCTATCACTTGGGAAGAGAAAATGGGAAGAACGTGGAATGGGCAAAAGTCTTCCACCGAATAAAAGGTGGCAACCAACTTCTGGTTCGTCTGTGATGGGAGGAAATACCAATAGACCACTGTGTCCAAAGTGTAAAACGATACATGGAGGTGAATGCAGGCAAGGCATGAAGGTTTGCTACTCATGTGGCGACCCAGGGCACATGAGCTATGACTGCCCTAGAAAGAATTGAGAATTAGAGTTGAAGAATCAGGAAACTGAGAAGAGGGTGAAGCCTAGGTTCTTTGCCATGACTAAGGAGGAGGACAACCATCAAGATGGAGCCAATACGATGTCAGGTATGCTCTAAGTATCAAATGTTCCTGCTTTGGTCTTGTTTGATTCAGGAGCTACTCATTCTTTTATATCTGCAAACTTCTGTTCAAAGCTTAGTGGTGTTTGCTTTGATGATTGTGATGCATTAGACATTAGTTTGCCCTCAGGAAAGAACATTGTAGCTAAATCGATGGCAAAGAACATAGTGATAGATATAAATGAAAAACAAATCAAAGTCGATCTCCATAATTTAGAAATGCGAGATTTTGATGTAATCCTTGGAATGGATTGAATGTCAAAGAATCATGCAATAATCAAATGTCATGAACGAGAGGTTGAGTTCAATTATCCTGGGGAACCAAAACTAATTTTCTGTGGTGCAAAGGCAAAAACTGCACCGAAGATCATAAGTGCAATGAATACAATAAAGATGCTGACGAGAGAAGGATGTCAAGGATTCATTGTTAGCATGATGGAAGCCGTAGCAAATGAAACTAAACTATCAGAAGTGCCAGTGGTAAAGGATTATGCTAATGTATTTCCCGAAAAGCTACCTGGAATCCCTCCTGATCGACAAATAGAGTTTGCAATTGACTTGGTTCCAGGAGCAGCACCTGTATCGAAAGTACCATATAGAATGGCTCCAAAGGAGTTGCAGGAACTTAAAATTCAACTTCAAGAGTTGCTTGACATTGGATTCATTCGACCAAGTGTGTCACCATGGGGAGCACCTGTATTATTTGTAAAGAAGAAAGATGGCTCCTTACGCATGTGTTTTGATTATCGAGAGTTGAATCGGCTAACAATCAAGAACAAATATCCATTGCCAAGAATCGAAGTTTTATTCAACCAATTGAAGGGAGCTAGGGTGTTTTCCAAGATTGACTTGAGATTAGGATATCACCAACTTAAGATCAAAGAGAGTGATATTCCGAAGACTGCTTTCAGAACACAGTATGGGCACTATGAATTCACAGTTGTACCATTTGGACTCTCCAATGCTCCAGGCATCTTCATGGATTTGATGAATCGTGTGTTCCACTCATATCTTGATCGGTTTGTGATTGTTTTTATTGATGACATTCTAATTTACTCGAAGAACAAGGAGCAACATGTTGAGCACCTGAAGATTATTTTGGAGACCTTGAGAAAAGAGAAGTTGTACGCAAAGTTTCAGAAGTGTGACTTCTGGTTAGATAAAGTTGCATATCTCGGGCATGTAGTAACCGCTAACGGTATAGAGGTTGACCCGACCAAGGTAGAGGCTGTTAACAACTGGAGGACTCCAACAAATGCGAAGGAGGTTCGGAGTTTTCTAGGATTGGCAGGATACTATAGGAGATTCATAGAAGGTTTTTTGAAGATTGCTGGACCTTTAACAAAGTTAACACGTAAGTGTGAGAGATTTATTTGGAGTGATCAGTGTTAGAAAAGTTTCCAAGAGCTAAAGCATCGACTTGTGTCGGCTCCAGTGTTGACCATACCTGATGGGACTGAGGCTTTGTCATCTATAGTAATGCCTCAAAATAAGGTTTAGGATGTGTGTTGATGCAGCATGGCAAGGTTGTAGCCTATGCATCGAGACAATTAAAGCCTCATGAACAGAACTATCCAACGCATGATCTAGAGCTAGCAGCAATAGTTCATGCTTTGAAAGTATGGCGACATTATCTATATGGAAGCAAAGTTGAAATTTACACCGACCATAAAAGCTTAAAATATTTCTTCACTCAAAAGGAGTTGAACCTTCGGCAAAGAAGATGGTTGGAACTACTCAAGGACTACGATTGCACGATACACTACCACCCTGGAAAGGCAAACATGGTGGCAGATGCATTGAGCAAAAAAAGTTATCTTGAAGCACTTCCCACGAAGCAGGAGCAGCTAGTTAAGGAATTCGAAATATTAAATTTAGAAGTGATGATTCCACCGAACACCACAATGGGAGTTTTAGCAGCACTCGTTGTTCGACCATTGCTACGTGATCGGATTCGCGAAGCTCAAGGTGATGATCAATTTTTATGTGAAATGAAGGCAAGGGCGCTTAGTGGTTCTATCCAAGGATTCATTGTTGCAAGTGATGGGACACTTCTTTTTGAAGGAAGATTATGTGTACCCAAGAATGAAGAGTTGCGACGGGAGATACTTGAAGAAGCGCATAGTACTCCGTATTCCATGCACCCCGGAGGAACTAAGATGTACAAAGATTTGAAACTAGTCTACTGGTGGCGAAATATGAAGAGATATATAGGGGATTTTGTAGGAAGGCGTATTACTTGTCAACAAATAAAAGCTGAGCATCAATGACCTTCTGGGTTGCTTAATCCACTTGATATTCCCGAGTGGAAATGAGAACATATTGCGATGGACTTTGTGGTTGGATTACCTCGTACAGTCAAAGGTCATCATGCAATTTGGGTAATTATTGATAGGCTAACAAAATCAGCTCACTTTCTTCCAGTGAAGATGACATTTAGCTTGGATCGATTAGCTCAACTTTACATTGATGAGATTGTAAGACTTCATGGAGTTCCAGTATCAATTGTATTTGATCGTGATACAAGGTTTACTTCCAGATTTTGGAGAAGTCTTCAGGAAGCTTTAGGCACAAAGTTGAATTTTAGTACAGCGTACTATCCACAAACAGATGGTCAGTCAGAACTAACAATCCAAATCTTGGAAGATATGCTTCGTGCTTGTGTGCTCGACCTAGGGTGAAGTTGGTAGAATCATTTACCATTAGTGGAATTTGCCTATAACAACAACTACCAGGCTACAATAGGAATGGCACCTTATGAAGCACTATACGGAAGAAAGTGTAGATCGCCAATTCATTGGGATGAAGTTGGCGAACGGCGTATTCTAGGTCCTGAGATTATTGAACGGACTGTTGGAGTGATTGCTAAGATTAGAGAAAGAATCAAGTCAGCCCAAAATCGATAAAGGTCTTATGCCGATCCAAAGCGAAAGGATATATACTTTGAAGTAGGAGATAAAGTGTTTTTGAAGATAGCACCAATGAAAGGAGTAACTAGATTTGGCAAGAAGGGAAAATTGAAGCCTCGCTACGTGGGAGCGTTCGAAATACTTGAAAGGATTGGAACCGTGGCTTACCGTTTAGCTCTACCTCCAAACTTAGCCGGAGTTCATGATGTCTTCCATGTGTCGACACTTAGGAAATATATTTCAGATTCTATGCACGTGATTTCTCATGAAAACCTTCAATTTTCTCAAGATCTGACTTATGAGGAGTCTCCAATAGCTATCTTGGATCGGAAAGTTCATAACCTTAGAAATTGAGATGTGACGTTAGTCAAAGCGCAATGGAGTAGGCACGGACCCGAGGAAGCCACTTGGGAGAAGGAGGATGAATTTCTAGCACGTTATCCCCACATTAAGGACTTACAAAGTTAATTTTGAGGACAAATTTTTTTTAAGGAGGGTAGAATGTAATACGCCAAATCTTTTTATTATATTTAGTATCTTAATTATTAGTATTTTAATTTTAATTAATTTAATTGTATAATATTATTTTAAGTTTTGCAGGTTGTCCAACTTAGTGCTCGAAGCGCCTAGCACAAAGTAAGTTCGATCAAGTAAAATAATAATAATAGTAATAAAAGAAATGAATAAATCTAGAATTAAAATGTTCTAGATTTCATATTTACAATAAACATAATATATTAATTGCCAAAATATCTAAGATATTTTGAAAATAGATTAATTGAATTATAATAATAATAATACTAATGAAGATAATAAAAAAAAATAAAAGAGGGTGGAGGATAGGAAGGGTTGTGCGTGGGTAGTAGTACACCCACAATCTTCATTCTCTTTCTATAAACAAAATAGAAGAGATTATATAAGTTCATCTCATCTGATCGTCCTTCCACTCTCCCCCTTTCCTCCCTCTCGTCTCCGATTCGTCTCTCTCACAGCAATTTCTCTTTAATTTTCTTCATCTAAGGTATTATTATAAGTTTCTTTTGCTTGCTTTTCTTTGAGATCTATGTATTTTGTCCTAGGTTATTTGATTATTTGATTTCTTTGTTCTATGGAGATGTGAGGAACAGTATTTTGTGTAGATCATGTTGCAATGTGTATTGATGTTAAATGTTTGTTTTCTTGAGTTTTCATGTAGAAATATGTATGTACCATATGTAAATGTTAAAGAAATATAGTGATATATAGATTTTCGGGAGAAGCAGGGGCCTGTTTTGAATTGAATTCTGAGGCGTTTTAAACCATTTTTGGCTTATGATATCTGAACAAATACTGTAGATAATTGTTTTAGCTTTCATTTAAGACTGGAATCATGTCATTTGGAGCTGTAAGGAAGAAGTTATGCTTTAATGTCTAGGGGCTGCCAGTTTTCGAAATTTATTTTTTCTGCCACTGTAAATCGCGTTTTTGGACCAGTTAATGTCGAAATCTCGAATATGTTGGGTCTGTTGAAATTGTGGGTAATATAGTTAGGTTTCTAAAATGCTAGGAATCGATGCATTCCGAGTTGTAACGAAACAGTTATGAACATTTTACTATATGCTGCCAGTTTCTTGCAAGATTATGAAAAATTATTTATAAAAGATCAACTTGTATAGCTTCTTGCTTGGCAATATATGGGATAAAACTTATATCTTTGTTGGTATAGATTCATTTGAATACATAGAGGTTGGGAATGAAGAATTTGGATTAGTTGATTCTTTATTATGTTGTTGTTTGCCTCACGATGTATCTTTTGGATTTTATTTATGTTTATATTTATTTATTGAGAGGATTTTTCATTATGGTGTAGACTATTGTTAATGAATGTTTAAAGTTTAAGTAATGTTCAATTAAGTATACTTAACCAAAAATAAGTTCAAGAATAATATAGAAATATTTAAAAGACTAAATTAAATATTGTGATCTTCCATCAGGTGGGGTTTTACTATATCTGTAAGTGTAGTGGTTACATGGCTATATTTATTGTTGTGTCGTGTGTCATGCATGTGAATGCCAATGGCCCGAAAGGGTTCATGATCCATTAGTGATCACTATAGACGCCCACAAGGGGAGAGCCTGCAAGGGATTTGGTCCATTAGTGACCGAGACTTGTCTCCTACAGAGGTAACTTTTAGTTACCGAACTACAGATGTAACTTATAGTTACAGAATTTTACAGAATTCATTATGTATGATCCATTACACAATTGATTATAGTTGCTTACAGAGTATTTCCCCCCGAGTATGTTCCATGTTCCCCCCCCCCCCCCCATATTATTATTTTCAGGTTAAGGAGTCGTGCGGTGGAGCAAGCGGGATGGCCACTATGATCTCTAAATTTTATGTTCAGACTTTTGGGAAATTATCACTCTGATATATTTAATGGCAATTTGATGTAAGCTTAGATTATAATGCATCATGTTTTTGATACGTGAACTAAGGCGCTATTTTGGTAATCCTTTTGTATGCCTTATATAGTCACAATGTATGCACTATTGATATAATGTATTTGTATATAAGTTTCTAATTTGAGCACAGTGGTTATGTTTATTATATAGGAGCATGAAAATGGCTTGTTTTGGTTCTACATATATGGTCATTATGCAAGGTTGTAATAGTTTGTGCTCCTATATTTATATATGTTCTTGAGCTTTGATTATTTGAATCTTTAAATTGTCTTTTAGCTTTCGCATTTGTATTTGAATTCTGAAAGTATAGAAAATAAATTATAATTATATATCAGGGATTTATTTGAAATTGCAAATACAACATGCCAAAATTTTCTTAAATTTATATTATTTTTTATTTATTATTGATAGAAAGGTTATTCATTTACTTTTAAATGAGTACGCATGAGCTTGTTGAGATACTTCATAAATTAATTAAAAGGGAAGAACTAAGTAAATTGTATGTTAGTAGCGCTCTTTATTTATTATGAAGTTGGGGCGTTACAGAAGTTGCTTCCGACGGACTTCATTCCACAAACAAGGAAGGCAACTGCTCATCCCGATGCTAGCCACCCGTGAGTTCTCAAGGGCACGACGAACGTGGACACTGCAATTCCTACATCTCCAGAGCATCCAGACCCTGTTGAGCTAGCATTCCAGCAGTTGGAGCACACCATTGGTATGACTCCGGAGGAGATAGCGGCTGTTTGGAAGGAAACAGAGATAGAGAAATGCTTCGTGGAGCTCGAAGAAATTGAGAAGCTGGAGCTAGGAGGAGATGTTTCTGTGCCCACTACTCTACTGGATCCTCTCGCTGCTACCATTCCCAAGGGGCCACGCACAGAGATTACTACGCCGGAGAAGAGGAGGACTAGGAGGAGGGTTCAGAAGCCACTGGATCCGATCTCCAAGAATGTCCCCACTCCTGCTGAGCCAGATAAGAAGAGGACCAAGAGGAGGTTAGTGCAGCAATCGGAGCAGAAGAAAGATGCTGCTATGGAGACCCCGGAGCAGGCGGCTGCGACTCCGGAAGCAGAGGGACAACAGAAGGGTAGTCCATTATCCTCCAAGCCTTTATCTGAAAGATTGAAAGTGATAAACGAAAGGAAGAGGAAGGCAGAGCACAGGGCAAAGGGCAAAGGAGCAGAAAACATACAAGAAGAAGCTCGAGTAGATGATGTTTGAGGCTCGTGATCAGAATTTCAAGAACATTAAGAGGGCTGCCGATGAACGTGCCGAGGCGTAAAGGGCTGCTCAGTTGTTGGAGCGGGCGGCTATCGAAGCAGAGAAGCAGAAGAAGGGCAAAGCTAAGGATGGTGGACAGATTACTTTCACCATTCCGAAGGTTGATGCTAGTGGAGCTATTGTGCACGAGGAAGAAGCAATGTTCGATAAAGAGCTTGATCAACTCTTACAATCTGGAGCTTTCAATATGTCGGAACAGACTAAAGGAAAGAGTGTGCAATTCGGTGAACCGAATGCAAAGCCAAGCAACAACAGTTCTGATTATGAAATGCCACCCAGAGATAGGGAAGCAGGTCCTTCCGGAGCAGGTCAGCAGGCAGATGATGAGGCTGAGAGTGCTAAGGAACCACACGTTAAGCAGACGTCTAATGTTGCCGAAGGTCAAGGTGCTGAGCAGGTTGCTAGCGTCTCCGAAAGGATTGAGAGCACGCAAGGAGTGGAGCAGGCCAGCAAAGAGACTCCTGCTAGTTATGAAGATGCCTATTCTGAATCAGATTCCGATGGTGAATCTGAGGAAGTATACGACGCACGCTTCCTGAGGAAGATCAATAGAGGCACTGACAATCAGCTGTGTGTACCCATCGACGGTCTTCCAGGGCCCCGATTCAAGTTGAGAAGCATTGCTCAATGGTGTGCTCCTGATCATATCAAGGAGGAGGCGATTGGAGATGTACTTCCGATGTTGTCTGATATGTGTGTAAAATGACCTAATTTTCGATATGTGAGCGTTAATGTTTGTGGCCATTTTACCCTCATATCATATGTTTTTGTTGTTCTTTTGACCTATTTTCGTGTTTTTGTGTTTTAATGTTGTAGGACGTGTTTTGAGCATAAACTAGCATTTTTGGTGGAGTTTTGGAGGCAAATCGCAAGAGTTTGGAGTTTGGAGGCGTCGATCGGTCGAGCGGAGCAGGACCGGCCGAGCTAAGCCGGACAGAGAGCTCGACCGGTCGAGAAGAGCAGGACCGATTGAGCCAAACCGGACAGAGGCTCCGACCGGCCGAGCTGAGTCTGCTCGACCGAGCCCTGCTAACAGAGAGCAGGCTTGGTCAAGCCATTTTTGACCGGGCAAGCCAAAATGGTTTTTTTTTCAGCGTTTTGGCAGTTTCTAGCTTCACCCCGGCGAGCCATACTTCGATCGGGCGATCCGAGGCCCTTTTAGCTCGTTTATAAAAGGGGGATCTTCAAATTTTTAAAGAACTTTTGGTCAGATTTCACATAACCATCACGAGAATTCTCTCCCAATCCATCTTCCAAACACTCCCATCCACATCCAAGGAGATCTAGGCCATATTCCTCTAAATTTAGTGAAGATCAAGGAAGATCAAGAGGTAGATTGAGTACAAGGAAGACAATTGAGGAAGATCATCATTTGACCTTATCATTTTGTAATGGATTCTATCATTTTCTCACAATTGAAGGTATGAGGAACTAAACCTATTGTCATTATTGATTGGATGGATATCGTGTTGAATTGAGATTGAATTTTGATTGTTTACATTCCTTTGAGAGCTTGAATTGCACTAGAACTTGTTCCTTACCTCTTAGGTGTAGGCAATAGCCAACTTAGGGGGTAGTTGACGTGAATGTTGCAACCAACACGCAAGCGGAATCGTCGTGAATAGTGTAGATTCATACAATTTTAGTTCTAATCCCTGTGTGGTGCTAGGTCGTAGGGCGATAATTGATGTTCTATTTGGAGTGGCTAAGGCTTAATAACATAGCTGTTTGCAAGTCTTAGTATCATCAATCGTTAGCTCGCCGTGACAAGGGGTTAACGAGTGTAGGGTCGATTGCTCAATATCCTAGGGATTAAATATTGTTTACAACATGATTTGACTCAAATTAGACACAATTGACATTCATTCAATACTCACTCTTATCTCATTGTTGAACTTGATACTTTATCTACCAAGTTGAAGTGAATTGATTGTTTGAACGTTGGAAGATAATTGAACATGTTTGGATTTATGTTTTATTTCATTTATGCAAGGTTTGTTATGATTTTTGCCTAGTTAGATAAAAACTCAACAACTTGTGTTTGCCTAGCTATAAGTTCCTTCAAACGAGTAAATGATATTCACTAGAGCGAATGGAAAGAACCTGGATTGATAAATTTAACGTGATTAAGCATTGTAATTTCACCGTCATCACGTTTTTGGCGCCGTTGCCGTTGAATCTTCTAGTAGGTCTTGTGAAATTATTGAAAGTTTGAAGAAGTGTATGCTTGGTGTTTGAGGAAATGCTTGTGTGAATATTGTCACTAACATTTGTTTGCTAATTGTTCTAGTTAGTTTTGTTGAATTGTTTTGTCTTGTAATTGGTTTTGTTGATTTTTCCTAGGTAGTTTATGATCACTCGATCGAAGGCTAGGGAGCTTGAGGCAAGAAAACTTCAAGAAAGGAGAGGAAATATTGAAATCGATTTTGATATGGCTAACCAAGGAGAGGACACGGTTAGGATTGAAGAGTTGGAGAGACAGCTTGAGTTAATGAATGATATGCTAAATGAGAGGAATGGTCCTCGTAGACCACTTCAAAACCTTTTTTGACCTCAAGGGGAACCGGTAACGGGAGGTTTTCGGTTAGGAGTGAATGCCACGCAATTTGAGATAAAGCCACAGTTGGTCCAAATGATTCAGAACAACCAATTTGGGGGACACGTAACCGAGGATCCAAATGTTCATATATCTCAATTCTTGGAGATTATGGATACTATAAAGATCAACCAAGTTCCCCAAGATCAAATACGGCTGCGGTTATTCTCCTTTTCCTTGAGGGATGGAGCGAGAAATTGGTTCGAAGGTTTAGACAAATTGAACATTGCCACTTGGGAAGAGTTGAGAGAAAAGTTTTTATTCAAGTTTTTTTCCGCCAAGTTTGACTTTGAAGAGAAGGGCCGATATCACATCGTTTGGGCAAAGGTACGACGAACCGCTCTATGAAGCATGGGATTGGTTCCGAGAGCTTTTATGCAAGGGCCCTAGACATGGTCTTTTCCGGAGTCAACAAATTTGTCAATTCTATGGGGAACTAAACTATGATACGAAAGTGATGATGGACACTTCATCGGGTTGTGCGTTCCTCGATTAAGAAGAGGAAGAAGCTTGGAGGACGATTGAGAAAATGGCAGAAAATAGTTTCCATGGGTCCAAAGAATGGAAAGATTATCGATCGGTAAAATCGGTCAACGAGGCTAAGGAAAGTGAGGAGTTTAATGAGCAAATAGCGGCCATGCAAAGAAAGCTTGACGCATTGTCTACCTCGGGGAATAGAAATGAGGAAATGATGGTGGTTCGTCATGAAGAGTCATACCCGGAATGTGTAAATTTTGTTAATCAAAGGATGGGATACAATGGTCGTCCTCAATACAATCCGTCAGGTAATATGTACTACCATCCATCTAACCGGTTTCACCCCAATTTCTCCTATGCAAACCCGAACAATGCTCTTAATCCTCCGTTACAACTTAAAGGGGGAGGTAGTAGCCAAGGGGGATATGCTGGGGGAAATAGTAGATATGTTACCCAAGAGCCGAGGAGGAATCCAAATGAGGACATAGATAAGAGATTTGAGAAATACGATGACATGTTCGCAGAAATTCAACTTCAAATTTCTTCAATTGCTAAACAATTGAGTGGAAAGCATGAAGCTGGGAAATTCCCAAGTGATACCGAAGTGGTACAAAAGAAAGGGTGTAATATGGTTGAAGGTGAAAGTAGGATGGAGGAAAAATTGGAAGTGATGACTCCTAAGGTTTAAATGGTGGAAGTTGAAGAAGAGTCGAGTTTGGTTGTTGAGGAAGAGAAGGTGGAAGCAAAGAATGATGAGCAAACCGAGAATGTGCATTTCTTTGACTATGTGCGGAAAGGAGACATTGAAATGCCGCTACCGGAAGAGATTGAACGAGTGCCTATGTTGGATGAACTTGTTGGAGTGGAAATATTTCCGGATGATGAGCCATATGACGTAAGGAATAATGAACAAGAAAAGAAGAGCATAGCTAGCAAAAAGGAGGATCCAGGGGGATTTGTGATTGGATGTGCAATTGGAAACGTGAATGTCGAGAAAGCCTTGTGTGACTCCGGAGCTAGTGTGAATGTAATATCGTGGGAATTGTACAAGGAGTTGGATATTGGAGAACTTAAACCTACGAGTCAAGTCTTACAAGTGGCAAATCATACTTTAATTTGCCCACGGGGGATAGTTGAAGATGTACTTGTGGAAGTATTGACATTTACATTACCGAGATATTTCCTTGTTGTGGATATCAAGAACAAGGGTAGCATTCAATTGATCTTCGGAAGGCCATTCTTACACACGGCCAATGCATTATTCAAGATGAAACATGGTGAGCTCACATTCCGATGTTGAGGCAAGGAAGTTGTGTTCTCTTTACCTCCGAAGAATGTGAATGAAAATGAAGTTGAGAAAGCTGGGAAAAAGAAACAGATGAAGGATGTGCTTGATCCGGGCTTAAATATCATGGGCAAGGAAAATGAAGACAACAAAGATCCGAGGGATGAAGATGAGTTAGATCAAAGTAGATTGAAGAAGGCTCGAGTGGATATGGATCCACCTAGGAGTGCAAGAAGGAAGCTTTTCTTTTCGGAGGATCATGTGACTATAGACCGAGGTATGATTTCGGGATCGGCACCCTTTGAACATGATTGACTGTGAGGTATGGTCGTCGAGCTATCGACGTTAAAAAAGTGCTTGTTGGGAGGCAACCCAATGGTTTTAATTTTGCTAATTTTCATGATTAAATAATTGTTAGTTTTTGGTTTTGGTTGAATAATGTTGTTTGTTGATGTGAAGGATTCTTGATTGTTTGTGGTTCTACTAGTTTGATTAGCAATGTGATTGAAGATCGGAAATGTTTGAGGTGAAGTGACCGGGAGAGTGCAGGAACGAGTTCGGAAAAATCGAGACGGGGCTTCTCTCGGCCGAGCGAGACAAGCTCGGCTGAGCTCAACCGTGCCAGGCAAAAGAGCCCATACTGAGGCCTCGCTCGATCAAGCGAGGCAGGCTCGGCCGAGCGCGAGCGCATGCACAGAAGCAGCCGGATAGAGGCCTCGCTCGGTCGAGCCATCTGTCGCTCGGCCGAGCGGCGCGCTGATTTTAAATATTCAGGCGATCCCCATTTCGCCCCATCATCATTTCGGTCGAAATTTCTCTTCTACAATTTTCTCTAACACCCTATTGCTTTGATTTTTTCATATCTCAACCTTTAATTTTGATTATGGCTAGCAAACGAGCGCGCAGAGAGTCTTCTTCTTCAAGTGGTTGCCCAAAGGGATTCGACGATGATGAATTTGCTAAATACAAGAGTTTGGCGAATCGGCAAGTCGTGGGCACCAAGTATTTGTGTCAGGAGACGTTGAAAGCTTTGAAGTTGAAGGATGATGTCTGGAGTTTCCTCCGCGGCATCGGATGGAAGAAGTCGCTCAATGCTATGTGGCCCGGATACAATCATGAAAGGTGCAGGAGGAGTACCGTTTCCATGTAGTTTAAACTCCAAGGTAAGGAATATTTCTATCAGAGGGCTAAGCTTGATGAAATTTATGGTTGTGATCCTGATTCTATATTTCTGCATGAGAATGTAAGCATGGGGGATTTTTAGGAGGAGATAACTGGTATTTCACCGGGTTTGATTTTTAATATCAAGAATTGTCGTGCTACTTCAATTAGGAATCCTATTATTCGTTATATACATAAATTTGTTGGTGGTTCAATTGGTGGGAGATATGAGTCGAGTAATGTGATTACGTCGGAACTTTATATGTTGTATGCTTTGATGAATGGAATTAAGTTTTCCTTGGGGGCAATGTTGATGGATGCGTGGAGTCGGGCCGCGAATACCAAAACCCGTACTTTTAGTTGTGGGATGATCACTCTGTTGTTTGAGCATGTAGGGGTGCCCTTGTTGGGTGTAACCGCTCCGGCTTTATTTTTTGATTCAAACTCTTTATTAGCAGGACGGTTTTTGGTTCTTGGGCAGCGAGGCTCTATTTACTACAAGTTTGGGAATTTGGCTTTACTAATGCCCCTTCGAATTAGACAACAGTTTTGGATTTGACTGATAGATCCAACTGGTTGTTGGACACCGACGAGCATAAGGATGTGGTAGGTGTGTTGTCCACTGATGGGTATTTCTCTATCCTCCGTCATCTATCGGCAGAGGAGTGGGCTGATCTTGAGGACATTGGCCCGAGCACCTTCACAGCCCCGGCAGACTTCAGTTACAGAATGGCAGCGGCAGATGATGTCTATGCTTACGAGGACTACTGATACGGTCGATTCTTTGTCTTCTTCCTTGCAGGGTCTTGACATGAGGATGAATTCTCTACATGATGATTTTGCTACCTTCCGGGAGGGGTATTTGGTTGATCAAGCCACCATTGCATCGTGGTTCGATAGCATTGACCGGATTGTAGAGACCTCACAGGAGGATGTCCATAAGCTCCATCGCCGAGTGCCCATTCCATATTCCTCTCGTCAGACTCGCTAACCACCAGCAGATCAGGGGGAATGAGAGTGCACCGCATACCTTTTTACAAACTTGGTCTAACTTGACTAAGTTTGGGGGGATTGGTCGGTATCCGGTGCTCTACTCTGGTTCACTCTTCTCTCTATCTTTACACTGCTTTCAAGCTTAGTTTAGTTTAATTGAGTTGAATGATTTGACTTTTGATTTGGTTGTATAACGATATTGATCTACCTTTACTTTGGCTTTGAATGATGGATTTGGATATGGATGTTGTTTTGATGTTTTAATTTTAGTTGAATGGTTTGTTAATGGATTATTAGCGAGCTTGCATGAGATTTAATTCTTTCTATTTGGTTTGGTTTGTGGATATGTTGAATGGTTTGGTGTGAATGATGGAGCTAGGGGATATTGTTTTATTCTTGTTGATGATTGGTTTGTGGAAAGTCGGTGGAAATGAGAACTTAATTGGCTTGTTTGTGCTCAATAGTTTAGTGGTGTTTGTGTTGATTTGTAGTAGGTACAAATAAGGCATGGAGAGCGGTTTGATCGTGTGTGCCGATGGGTAACGCTTTCTATCGTTTCTTTTGCCAATTAGTTTCATTACAATTTTTTTATGGCATGTAGATTGTTGTTAGGATGTTGTGTGCTTGTTTGTGTGTGTGTGATGAACCCAAATGAGAACTTGAGGTTTGAATCATGATTTACTTAGTAAGCTTGATATTTACTTTGACCGATGATAGGGCGGAATCTAGATGTCAATGCATGCTTTAGTTATACTTTTGAATTGCCGAGTTTTGTGTGTGGTTAATTCATAGGACTTGACAAAAAAGCTGTGAGATTTGAGCCGTGATATTTTCATATCTTAATCAGTTATGAGTGGCAAGATTGAGAGCACAAGATCTAGAACTTGCATTTATTCTCTATCTATTTGGCATGAGTTTGGTAACTAAAAATGATATTAGGCCATCGATTCTTAGTCCTATCTTTCACTCCGGGAGTATAAGGTGGTTGTTATCATAATTTTGCGGTTCATATCTTTGACCCCCGTGATTGTGCTTTAATGGTGGATTTCCTTTGAGATTATTAGGACAAATTTTGGGGGGAAAGAGTGTATGAGGGTGAATACGGTGATGATAGTTGGGTTAGGAATTGTTTGGCATCTTTGTATTACAAGTGTTGAGGCATGAAAGGTGTGAAATAAATGATTATTGTGAATCCTAAAAAAAAATGAAGCACCAACAAAAATTTTGGGTGCTTGAAAAAAAAAAGTGAAGAAAGATAAGCACCATGAAATGAATGAATGATGGTGTTGAAAAAAATGTATGGAAAAGAAAAAGCAAAGAGAAAAAAAAGAGAGAAAGAAAAAAAAGGGGAGAAAAATTTTGTGATTGAAAAAGCCTCGGGTTTGAAGTGGATTAAAGAGAATAAGTTTGGGGGGTTTTGGGAAATTGAGAAGTTTAGTCACTTTGGCCCAAAACTACCTACCCTTTAGTAAGCCACGTTATAACAAAAAACAAAGATCTTTTTGATTTTAGGAGCGAACTCGTTGTAGTATAGTGGTTAGAATAGTTTCAAGCTTATGGAAATTGTGCTCGATATCTTGTGAATGAGTGATGCTCATCGTCCCTAAACACGTAAGGAAGTGCTTTTATTTCTTTATCCAAAAATTGATGAGTGGTTCAAGTCATTAGCAATAACTGTGTCACAAAGTTAGGTGATAATCTCGATTGATTAGGGCATGCCAAGATAATTAAGATAGCTGTGAGGTTGTTTCATGAGGTTCATGGATTGCTTTACTTTGTTTTGATTGAGGACAAACAAAGGTTCATGTTTGGGGGATTATGATATGTGTGTAAAATGACCTAATTTTCGATATGTGAGCTTGCATGTTTGTGGCCATTTTACCCTCATATCATATGTTTTTGTTGTTATTTTGTCGTGTTTTCGTGTTTTCGTGTTTTAAATGTTGTAGGACGTGTTTTGAGAATAAACTAGCATTTTTGGTGGAGTTTTGGAGGCAAATCGCACGAGTTTAGAGTTTGGAGGCATCGACCGGCCGAGCGGAGCAGGACCGGCTGAGCCAAGCTAGAGAGAGAGCTCGATCGGCTGAGCAGAGCAGGACCGGCCGAGCCAAACCGGACAGAGGCTCCGACCGGCCGAGCTGAGTCTGCTCGACCGAGCCCTACCAATAGAGAGCAGGCTCAGTCGAGCCATTTTTGACCGGGCGAGCCAGAACGGTTTTTTTTAGCAGTTTGGCGGTTTGCAGCTTCGCCCGGGCGAGCCATACTTCGACTGGACGATCCGAGGCCCTTTTAGCTCGTTTATAAAAGGGGATCTTTGAATTTTTAAAGAACTTTTGGTCAGATTTCAAATAACCGTCACGAGAATTCTCTCCCAATCCATCTTCCAAACACTCAACATCCACATCCAAGGAGATCTAGGCCACATTCCTCTAAATTTGGTGAAGATCGAGGAAGATCAAGAGGTAGATTGAGTACAAGGAAGACAATTGAGGAAGATCATCATTTGACCTATCAATATGTAATGGATTCTATCATTTTCTCTATTGTATTGTACACAATTGAAGGTATGAGGAACTAAACTCTATTGTGAGTATTGAATAGATGGATAATGAGTTGAATTGAGATTGAATTTTGATTGTTTACTTTCCTTTGAGAGCTTGAATTGCACTAGAACTTGTTCCTTACCTCTTAGGTGTTGTCAATAGCCAACTTAGGGGGTAATTGACGTGAACGCTGCAGCCAACACGCGGGCGGAATCGTCGTGAATAGTGTAGAATCATACGATTTTAATTCCAATCCCTGTGCGGTACTAGGTCTTAGGGCGATAATTGACGTTCTATTTTGAGTGGTCTAGGGCTTAATAACGTAGCTGTTTGCAAGTCTTAGTATCATCAACCGTTAGCTCGCTGTGACAATGGGTTAACGAGTGTAGGGTCCATTGCTCAATCTCCTAGGGATTAAATAATATTTACAACATGATTTGACTCAAATTAGACACAATTTACATTCATTCAATACTCACTCTTATCTCATTGTTAAACTTGATACTCTTTCTACCGAGTTGAAGTGAATTGATTGTTTGAACGTTGAAAGATAATTGAACATGTTTGGATTTATGTTTTATTTCATTTATGCAAGGTTTGTTATGATTTTTGCCTAGTTTGATAAAAACTCAACGACTTGTGTTTGCCTAGCTATAAGTTCCTTCAAACGAGTAAATGATATTCACTAGAGCGAATTGAAAGAACCTGGATTGATAAATTTAACGTGATTAAGTGTTGCAATTTCGGCAGAAGTTGAAAGAGACTTAGCCAATGTCTTCTATGGTGAGCTCGATGAGACGACAGAACAAGGGAAGATTTTAGCATAGGAGCTGAGGAGATGGAAATTTATTGATTATGTGACGCATCAGCTGTGCTTTGAGGAAAGGATGTTGGTCACAACTGCTCGAGGCTTAAATTTATGGAGGAAGGAAGAGTCGTGGGCGAATAACTGGGTTGATCAAGTAGCCGGATCTAAGCAGTACTCAAACGAGCAAGTCATTGCTAGACTGCAGGCGATCCGTGCTCACAGACTGTTCTCCAACTCTAAATCATTGCTGCCATCCTCTTTCGCCCCCGACAGTTACTCAAACGCCCGGATTGAGCTCTCAAAGCGCCAGGCTAGAGTGGCTGCTGAGTACCGTCACTGTCAAGCAGAATATGAGGCACAAAAGAAGGAAAGAATGGAAGCCAGAAAGGCCGAAATGATTACTGAGCTCACTGAAAAAAATAGAATAATTGTCCTGTTTTTGGGATTGGATATTCTTAGCATCATAAGAGCTGCCCAAGCCGAGGAAGCTCACGAGGCTGAAACTGCTCAAATCCTAGATGCTACTCAGAGAATGCTAAATGAGGAAGAACGATACGTGGCTGCTAAGGCTCAAATTGCTAATGATGCAGAAATTGCTCAGATCATAGAGAGTGTTAAATTGTTGATGGATGAAGAGTCACGTTACTCTGCTGCTCAACAAGCAAATGCTGAAGCCTTGGAGATAGCACAGCCTAGCCAGGAAGGGATTGCAACTGCTGAAGGTCTGGACATGGTGTTAGCAACAACATCTTATGCATTTTAAGCGATGCGAAATGCTCTATCTTCTCTGAATGAGCGTGTTGAGATGGAGAAGGTTGAATTAAGAAAGGAAATTGACCAGGTTGGGACCGACGTGTCTGACGTCCGCACTGAGGTTGCTGAACTAAGGTTGGATGTTTCCTCTGTGAAACAAAGTATGGAGGTCCTGACGACGGAGGTCGTTGACTCCCAACAGCAGATGACGGAAACTCTTTAATCCTTTTCTTCTACCTTTTTGGCTGCTCTCAAAGAGGGGGAAGAACGGAGACTTGCTGAAGCCGAGCAGAGGAAGAAGCTCTGGCTGCTGCTGAGGAGGAGAGGCAACAAGAAATTGCAAAACTGAAAAAGAAGGAGGCAGAGCTCAAAGAGAAAGAGCCAGAGCTGAAGATTAAGAAGTTGGAGATGGACAATGAGAAGCTTGCGAAGAAGATGGAGCGGGATGCAGCAGAACGAGAAGCGAGCAAGGCTTATGTTGAATGAAATGAATGAAAATGGAATCAGACTTAGACAATTCCTTATTGTCGATCTCTAAGTTTTTTACTGTGTTCTAAAGTTGATATAAACTTTAGTGTATTCAATGAATTCACATAAGTTTACTTGATTGGTTGTGAATGCCTGCTAATTTATTTGGGTGCTAGAATTTCTAGCAGACTCCTTGCAGCATGTACGTATATTTTAATCGAGAAATATTCCCAGCACATATTGAGGGGGAATTATCTAAAACCAATCCCTGCTACAATTAATATGGATTAAATCTGAGTTAGACTGCTAGCTTAGCATAGCTTAGTACTTAGAAAAGTTTCCCGAAGCTCAGATATTTTTCCTCTTAATTCAGCAAGTGATAGTAATCTTTGATCGCACCAAAAAGGGGGAAATTGTTGGGAAATTATTCCTAAATCTCCATTAGGATCATATTGTAAAAGGTTTTATTGGATCAAACCTTAGTAGATTGGTCGATCAAATACTGAATTCTAGTATAGTCTAGCAACTCTTGTAATGTCCTGTATAGACTAAGTATCGAGTTGTAATATATTAGACTGCTAGAATAATTCCTAGAAGATTGTGGCTGCTAGAGATAATAGCGATAAAGTGCTAAGGAGGAGATTGCTAAGGAGATAGCAATCCTATGTCAAAGGAATAGACTACTAGAATAAAGTGCTTAGCAGTCGAAAGAACAAAGCAGAATGCTAGAAGAAGTTAGCATTTGCTAAAAGTAAAGTATAGCGGAATGCTGAAGGAGTCAGCATTCGCTAGCATGTAGCAGATTGCTAAAGGCAATAGCAATCCGGAATCAAATGAATCAAGTGCTAAACGTGAGCAACTGCAGAGCAGTCAGCAGTCCAATACATTATCTAGCATATTGCTAGAAAGACTTAGCGGATCGTTCCGAGAAGCCTTAAGCAAGGCAAAATAGCTAACAATGACTGCTACACTAGCGTTTTGACAGACGTACATGCAAAGGACAAAACTTACCTGAAGTAGGTCGGAAAGTACTGTACGACGCCGGAAAGGACAGATAATGTCAAACCACTCTTGGACGAAGGGACCGTTGTGTCTAACGGGTCTGGAGATTCAAAATTTGAATCTCCAGATATAAAAGACAAGTCCAGAAGTGAGAGACGACTACTGCATCCAGTACTCACATGCTAAGGAACCTCAACCACATCTGAAAAATCATTAACAACGAGATTCCTTTGACAAACAAAGAGTGAGAAAGTAGTCAGTTGAGAGCACGAGATAAAAGTGTATTCGAAGCTCTCAACAACCAGGAGTGTCTTCCATTGAATATCTGACACTGCCTTTAAGAGATTCCTTGACATCGGTCGAGAATCCAATCATTGGAATACCTTCCAACCTAGCAAACATCGAGCAGTCACATCTCTGAAAAGGGATTAACTCCGATGGGCATATTGTCGAAAATTGAAAAGTTTAGGAGAGAACTTTAATAGCTCCCCCTAGCAGTGAAGGACAAGTTTTACGAAGGTTTGCCTTTGACTTGGCCGGAGCTGCAGCTGACTAAGAAGAACGAAGTTACGGAGGAAAGCTTTCTGTGGCCGGCTCGAAAGTTCACCGCCTACAACAAGTGTTTGGCGAATCCTTGTATTTCGTATATCTTTTTAGTGAAATTCTTACCATTTTGGCTAAGGAGTGGACGTAGATCTATTGATCGAACCACTATAAATATTGCTTGTTTTTACTGTTTTATTAATTTACTGTTTCTTGTGTTTGATCTTGAAACCTAGCAACCAAGTTGCTAGAGTAAAACTTGAAGAAACCCTAAGTACAAGTTGAGCTAAATAATCTTGATAAATAACTTAAGTGTGCAAGTGAACGTTAATATTCCATTGCATTTATTGTGTGTTTGTTGTTTGTATTCACCATGAAGACTCTGATCTCAGGACCAACAAAAGCATTGTTGACAAGGACAAAAATACCAACCATCCAAGATTGTGACGATGAAAACTATTCATCAGAAGATGAGGAGGATGTTCTCATGGTATTCATGGATGACATCAATGTAGAGCAGACATGAGAATCAGCTCTAGCTGTTACAAGAAACCAGATAACAACTTCTATTCTCTCTACTGCATCTACTTCGTATAATATGCATGACACAGCTGATTCATATTACTCAGAATCAGACGAGATATATGTAGAGTTCTTACAAAAAGAATTTTCTAAAGTTCATGCATTGAAGGACGTTCTAGTAAAAGAGAATTCCTCACTCAAATCTCAGCTTTCCGTTTTGACCAGTGAGATGAAAAAATCTAGGTTAGCGGACAAGGAACTTTCGAAATTAAAAACAAAATTCTTCTCCTTGAATAGAAAATTTTATATTTTAAAATAGGAAAATGAAACCTTGAAAAACAAAAACTCCGTGCAAACTATCTATAAGTGTAAATTTTCATAAAACACGAGAGATTTGGATGAGATTCTTAGTGTTCAAAGAAGCTCGAAAAAATTCGCTGGAATAGGTTTTGATGAAGGAAATTCTTGCAATGCTAAATCAAGCAAATCTCAAAGGATTACCTTTGTCTCAGAAAGTGGGATGATTCAACATTTGGCCAGAAATGACAAGAGGGAAAACGCTAAATCAGCTAATCCTGCTCAGCAGAAAAGTTGGCAGACCAACATCCCTCAGCTGACTGCTCAACAAAGACTTAACTACATGTCTGCTGAGAAAAGATCAACAAAGTTTGCGTATGTAACTAAGCAGATCGTTCCATCAGCTAGGAAGGTTCATACAAATTCTAGCAAGGCTAAACAATCTGCTAAGATTGCAACGAAGCCAGCATACACACCAAGTAGCAAGAACAACTACTTGAGGTCAGAATCTAAATCAAAACATTTTCAAAATATAGTGATGGCTCAACACACTACTTCACATTCCTATGCTAATTTAAGATATTACTCCAATAGGAACGGAAGGATAGTAAAACGTGATGCCAAATGAAATATCAAAATCACCAAAGTCTGGATTCCCAAAGGAATGATCCAAAGAACTAATCCTGTAGGACCCGTAATTGATCGGGTACTGAAAATATATCTTCTTTGTTTTGCAGGAATAGGGTCTAGGAAAAAAAACATCAAGAAAATTAAAAAAATGGATCCTAGACAGTGGATGCTCGGTCACAAGACTGGAGATGAAGAGATCTTCATGAAACTTCAAAAATTCAGAAGACCTTCAGTCTCATTTGGTGACAACTCAAAGGCTAGAGTAATCGGAAGAGGGTGCATCGAACAAATGGAATGCAAATAATCAACGTGTCCCTCGTCGATAGTCTTAAGCACAATCTACTGAGCATCATCCGGCTAAGTGAAAATGGATATATTGTTTCTTTCTTTGATATAGGTTGTAAAATTGCTGATAGGACCACTGGAGACGTAAAGCATAGAGGAATCAGGAAAGGAGGACTCTATATCGTTGAATGAGAAAGTTGTCAACTAGCATGATGCTTCATAGCATTCAACAAGGAAGAAACAAACTGGCTATGGCACAAAAGGCTAATGCATCTAAATTTTAAGACTATCATTTATATTGCCAAAAACAATATTGTTGCAGGAGTACCCGGAGAAACCTTCAAGAATGATGGAGTATGAAGAGCCTATCTACAAGGAAAACAAGCCAAAGGGTCCTTCATATCCAATCCGAAAAAGGCCATTTCAAACAGAATCCTTGAGCTGCTACACATGGATTTATTCTTCCCAGTGACTCCACCCACATTAGGTAACAAACAATAAACCTTGGTTGTTATTGATGATTTTACCGGGTACACATGGGTGAGACTACTCAAAAGAAAGGACGAAGTAAAGATTGTTCTACTCAGAACGACAAACAACTCACCGTGAAAAGAATAAGATATGACAACGGTACATAATTCTGTAACGGAGTATTAATGAACTTCTGTGCCGACGCTGGGATAGGATATGAAAGGTCCACTACAAGAACACCTAAGCAGAACTGACTAGCTGAAAGAAGAAGAAACACTCTCAAAGAGGTTGTGCGAACAATGCTTGCGGATACAGATTGAGCCAAAGATATTGGGGAGATGCAACAATGAATGCTTGCTACACGCAGATTCAAAGTGCATTGAACTGCACTTCAACAAGACTCCCTACAAAATATATCATGGTCGTAAGCCTTCCTTAGCTCATCTTCGTGCTTTTGGTTCACCATGTTATATCCTTAACAATGAGAAGTCGTAGTTAAATACTTTTTCTCGTGTTCCTAGGATATGGACATCCATCTCACAAGGGATATAGAGTGCTTAATAAGACAACCAAACTTGTGGAAATAACATGCAATGTTATTTTTGATGAAGCTACCTTAGTGCGTAGGACCATGAGAAGTCAATGAGATGAAAATCATGAAACCAAGGATGTCAATGAACCTTCGGCTCGAATACTTCCGAAGCTGCACCGATTGATCTGAATACATTAACGAGTGAATCATCATATCTATCGGAAATCTTGACTAATCAGCCAACAATCAGGATGGCCGGTGATGCAAATGGTAATGCTGAGGCCACCATAAATTTTCTCAAAGAATGCACATATCAAGGGGGACCTCAAGATGAGGAAGATTCTCATCAAGATAAAAAGGCTGCTAAAAATCCCCATAATGGCGAGAGAATTACTGAAGACAACTCTGCTGAGGTCAACAAAGAGTAGACTGCTGAAGTTAGGAAAACTACATTAGTAAACCAGAATCCAGCAGACGATATGCCTGAAGACAGTCATTCAGCAGAGGACACCCCAACAAGTGTAGCAGAAAACTTGGAAAACCTACAGCTTGTTGATATACCAGTCTTAGAAGATCCTATCAGAACATCTAGCAGTCAAGCCATTCCAGTAGAAGAGCTACAAAGACCAAAATGGCTACTTAGACATCATCCTACAGAAGAAATTCTAGGTGATCTTACAGATCCAATCCGAACCAGACATAGTGCCATATTAGCCAGCTTCACATCTCTAGAGGAGCCTACCAAAGTAGCAGACGCACTTAAATCAGCTGATTGGATCAATGCAATGCAGGAAGAATTGTCAGAATTTACAAGGAATCACGTATGGGAACTCGTCGATTGCCCAACTCACCAGTCAGTAATAGGAACCAAGTGGGAATTCAAGACCAAGCGCGATGAAAATGGACTCGTCGTTCACAACAAAGGAGCGCATTTTTGAATGGTGAATTAAAGGAGTAAGTCAACGTGGAGCAACCTCCAGGATTTGAACACGGAAACAAGGTATATAGACTAAGGAAAGCTCTGTATAGTGTGAAACAAGCCCCAAGAGCTTGGTACAAGACATTATCAGAGTTTCTGCTGAAGAATGGATTTAGAAAAGGGAAGATCCACTGAACACTCTTCTTGATCAAGGATGCTGAAGACATACTGCTCGTCCAAATCAACGTGGATAACATCTTATTTGGATCAAGAAATCTTACCCTGTGTGAGAAGTTTGCTAGACTTATGCAGACTAATTTCTAGATGAGTATGATGGAAAAATGTCATACTTCGTAGGTTTGCAAGTTCAGCAATCCAGCGATGGGGTCTTTATTCACCAGAAGAAGTATTCCAAGGATCTCATCAATAGATTCTGTCCAGAAAAGCCGAAGACACTGCAGATTCCAATGAGCACTGTGTGCCAAATCTCAATGGATGAAGAAGGCGAATCCGTGGATCCCATAGCATACAAAGGTATTATTGGTTCTCTGCTATATCTAATGGCCAGTAGGCCAGAAATTTCATATGTTGTAGGAGTATGCACGAGATATCAAGCAAATCCGAAGAAGTCGCACATGGAGTACGCAAGAAGGATTGTCAGATATTTAAAAAGAACAAAATCCTTAGGTATTATGTACCCCAGAGCGGATGATCGCACACTCGTAGGATATTTAGACTCGGACTTTGGAGGATGTCGAATTGATCGAAAGAGTTCGAGTGGGACATGCTAATTCCTTGGTCACAAGTTGATAAGCTGGTTCAACAAGAAGCAACATTCTGTAGCAACATCCACAACAGAAGCTGAATATGTGGTTGCTGCAAGTTGCTGTACACAAGTGTTGTGCATCAAACAACAACTTCAAGATTATGAAGTCAGCACTGAGTGTGTTCCTATTTACTGCGACAACAATAGTGCGATGTGCTTAACAAAGAATTCATTACATCACTATAGGACGAAGCATATCAATATCCGACTTCACTTCATTCGAGATCATGTTGAGAAAAAGGTTATTTTTGTTGAATATATCAGGACATAAGATCAGCTAGCAGACATCTTCACTAAACCTCTAGCAGAAGGAAGATTCAAGGAGCTTTGTTTCAAGCACGGTCTAATAGAGTTAGATGAGGTTATGGAAGAATGATTCCCAACTCTCATTCTGTTCTTGGTCTTCTCATGTATCAAAATTCTTTAATTATTTGGATTTTCATGGAGATTATGTGGAATAAGAGTGTGTCCGAGCTCACGCTTTTTAGAGGAATTTTGATAAAATCCACTCAATTGCTAAGTCCCAGCTCTCAGCAGTCTTGACGATCAGAATAGAGAAATATTATTTCAGCAGACTTTGTCAAGAAAATGCTGAGTCCCAGCTCTCAGCATATGAAGATGACTGCTGAATTGAGAACTGCTGAATCAATTTAGGGAAATTGATCAGATAAGGGAACAAATATTGGGATACTCAACCGACGTATCAATAAAAGATCATATTTAATGACTAAGCGATGATTGATATTAAATATCCTTACCAAAGATTTCGTTCAAGGCTTGAGATGATTTAGTTCTAAAAATAGCATCTCGTATGGCCACGTGGAAAGTCATTCTGTAACCGTCAGTTCCTGAGGCAAATGAAGTGAATGGTTCAACAATTCTCTAAGAGGGGTTACACCTATTTAAGGAGAATCCATCTTGGTTACAAGATCCATATTCCAAAAACCTCAGAAACCTAGATCAACCATATGCCCTCATTCGTTTTATTCAAACCGTATTGCTCTAGAAAAACCAGAAATGTCTTCTACCGTTTCACCAAAATGCCTTCAGAATAAGTTCGAGCAACGTGACTTGGAAGTCTCCAAATTGAGAGGAAGATTAGTAAGCTTCACAGAGATCATATCTAAGAAGATTCTCTCAATTCCTGGTTCACCATGGACGATGAGTTTTCTGATATTAGAACCGACCGGAGATAAGAGGTCTATTCTGTCAGGCCATGACAGCTATATCTTTGGAGATATATAAGCTTGTCAGGTGGGTCTGAAGATGGATATTCCTTAGTCAGAAGGAATGGGAAAGCCCTCTTGGTACCAGTCATTTAAGGCATCCAAAGGCCCCATTCAATTTCTTCCCATCTCTTCTTCCAGTATCAAGTTTCAAACCGTGGAGAAGAAGAGGAGATCATGGGAAGGCTCTCAGATGAAGTAGATGCAACACGAATAATCTACTTAGCATCTGAAGAGCAAAGAAAAACTTGTAAATGGTTATGATGTTCATACAGCATGGCATTCGGAGCTAGAAGTTTTGAAGTACGTGGACAAAGGGCACTGACCTGAGCAGATGGTGAGATCTGCAAGCGTCAGACTTCTCGTAAAGAACAACCAGATTGTCCGCGGGAAGAAAAAGAGTTATCCACAGAGAGCAGGAAGATGATGAATTGCTCGTGGATATCTCACAATATATTGTTGCACAAGTGGGGTGACTTGCAGCAATGAGCTCGAGGAAAGACCAAGAAGGAGTAGATCTAGCAAAGGCATTATTTGGAGCAGTCTGAAGATAAATTGATCATTGTAAACTTGCAATGTTATACTTTGCGAAGTGTAACTCTTGTTAATCATTGATATTAATAAAATGCTCATTTTGATGACAATACTCTGTTGTCTCAAACAATATAATCGCCTAAATCAAAATGCTAGATCACTACACTCCTTGTGTATATACAATCCTATAAAAAATAACCTGATTTTCCATAAAAAAAACTAAAATATTTGAAAGAAAATCAGAACATAGGAATTTCTTACAGGTCTCCCAACATTAGTCGGAAGCAGAGTGCTTGATAAGCTGAGAACAAAGAATTTCTAAATCAAAATACTTCTCTGCAGAACGTTGAGTCCAAGCTCTCAGCAGATTTCCGACACTTACTGAGTTTGAGCTCTTAGTAAAAGACTCTCGAACTTAAAATGATTTAAGAAATATAAATAGCCTAAAAACTATGCTGTATCCAATCTTTCAGCAGATAGTCTAAAAACTCTGTGTCTACTGGATAATCGGACCTTGAAAATCGAGTTGATTCCTAAGTCCAAGCTCTCAGCAAGAAAATAACAAAAGGTCTAAGAAATGCTAAGATCACAGTAGAATCAAGGAGTTAAATGCTGAGTCCAAGCTCTCAGCAATCTATGTGATCTATGGTGTTCGAAATCAAGGGGTATTTCTGATAATCGAATGCTGAGTCTAAGCTCTAAGCATGAGCCTTTCACATTGCTGAATACATCATCCTCAGCAAATGCATATTTGCATGCTGACCAACAAGCAAGGAAGAGATAATCATTTCAAATATCTTGGAAGGTGGGATTATTTTTTGACGGAGGAGCTACAGAGTCCGCATTAATTGAAAAAGTGACTCTAGCTCAGGGCAGCGACAAATAAAAAGGAGACACGTCAGCCACATACGAGTTTCCTACTCTGAGGGACATAAGGCGAACAATCACGAACTGCCCAACCATTGATTCATCCAGATCAGAAGTAGAAGATCCAACCGCTCACAGCAAAGCTGATTACTTGGGAGTGTATAAAGAAAATTTGGTTTGGAATTTCTATACCGTAATACTCCCATTACTTATGATTTTGAAATTTCTTCTACTCGATTTTTTTTGAGTTCTCAGAAGAAACATCAATGGCGAAATCTTCCAATCGTACCAGTCCCACTGAATCATCCAGACGATCCATCTTGCCCGAAGAGCCTGACAGTTCCTACCAACGTTTACAGGCATCTACTAGATGGAGACATTGATGAGTCAATCTCATTGTAGAGCTAAGAAATTTTGTCCGCATATAGTGGGAGAATTCTATGCTCGGGCAGTAGTTTATGAAAGTGAAGAGTTCTTCACTACAAGTGTTTTGGGCAAAGAAATTGTTGTGAGCCCAGAAATATTAGAGGAGAAGTATGGTCTACAAGGAGACGGAGAAGATGTAGCCAACTACAAGGTTAACGATGAAGCTGAATTGAAGAAGTGATGGCTAAGGTGGAAAGATGAGAACTTCAAAGATTCCAGGAAAATAGCTGCACCCTTGAGGTCACTAGCAGAACCTATGAAGAGCCTTGCACAGGTTTTTATAAGAATGATAGTAGGCGAGGTTGGTTCACTCTCAGAACTCAGTGCGAAGATGTTTGAAGTTATGATGGCGATTGAAGATCAAGTCCGAGGAAATTGGGCAAAGTTCATTTACACTAAGTGGCTTGCACATATATACAAGAATAAGAACATAAAGAAGGATCATACCTTCACTCAGGATGTGGTTTTTGGACTCAAGATCAGTCACTTTTCGAAGGAATCATACCAGAGGACAAGCGCTATCGTGGTGAAGATTTGTTATACTCCAATTACATACCACCAACTAGAAAGCATCAACCGCCTAAGAGTTTCAAGGAACCATTGATTCCTAAAGGAAAAAAGCAATGTCAACCCCAATAATCCAGTCTCCGACGAAGAAAATCTTTATCAAGGACATGCTGTCATGCCTACAACCGTACTAATTACTGTAGAAGAAGTTTAAGAGGAAAGAAGGAAAGTAGAACAAGATGCTCTGTTCACTAAACTTGAACATCTGGTCGACATCACACCGCTAGAATCCGATCAACCTTTAGAGACAACTACGGTGAAGAAGAGGCGTTCACAAAGAAGTCCTCATAAGAAGAGGAGAAAGCCAGCAGGTGATGAGGAATAATCCAAGAAGATGGGCAAGCGCGACCAATTACAAGAATCAACCGTGAAGGTCACAATGCCAGAGGTAGATACTTCTCAATCAACTTTCGATGTTGTCGAACAGATAGCAGCAGAAACCACTGAGACAGCCGCACAATGAAGGCTTGAATTCTTCTATGAGGAGGAGTCACAAAAGAAGAAGCGACAACATAAAGCGCTCGAAAGGGCACGCAAGAAAAAGGACTTTGACAAATTCAGGCTGGAAATGACTCTTGAGCAAAGGGATGCTGATTATGAGAAAGTCATGGCCAACTATGCGGAGCGCAATGCCATGATACAAGCTAGAGAAAGACCTGGTCGCATCACCCGAAGAGACGTCGAGAAGGCACAATCTGGAAAAGGGAAAGCAAAGGTTAGGTTTGCTGAAGAAAGATTTGAAAATCCCGACTTTGTGACAGATGCCGAATTTTAGAAAAAGCAAATTAAAAGAAGCCGTGAAGGAATCAAGAAGGTTACAGACTCCTGTGCAAGGGGAAATAAGTATTGATACCATGACTGCTCAACCCGCCACCACTCAAGGGGGAAGCGTAAGTGTTGTTGTTAATGTTGTAGATTTTGTGTAACAGACTGCTGCGCAAGGAGGAAGCAATTTTGTTGCAAAAAGAAAGTGAAGAGGAACAACTGGCTGCGTAAGGAGGAAGGCAAGTTGTTACGATTATGACAGAAGCCGATCTGGTTAAGGAAACAGTCCAGATCCCAACAATTGATCCAGGAGAAAAGGTAGTAGAGGAGGAGGATGCTATCCTTAAGGACAAAGAAGATAAGGATACAACACATCTAGAGGAAGATATCGAAGTGGATGTTCAGCAACTCATCACACCAGCAAGAACGATGGCGATCACTGAGATCATTGCTGATGAGATATTGATGAGAACAGAAGCTACTACCTCACTTAATGTTGCAACCAGAGTAAGACTACAAGCCAACCTTACTACAAGCGTGCGAGATAGGAATGAGAAGTATCTACGAGCGTTGGGAATGGATACATCAACAGTTCCAGGATGGAATTTAGAAGCGGATACTACAAATGTGCTCGAAAGGACCATTGAGTCACTATGGCAGAGATGTATCCCAATTCCTAGTTCTCCCGAAGTGTCAGGTATATCATTTAGTGACATCCCAAGTACTGATGATGAGGATGTAGGGAACACAGGAGCTGCCACGGGAAGCACACTACTTGCAGATGCTAAATCCATGTTTAGAGGAGAAACTCTACGAGTGCCCATGGAAGGACTAGCTGTCAGGAACTACAGAGCTAAGTGGATTGCAAAGTGGTGTCCTCCTGTACCGGTACCGTAAGGGATGAGAAGAACGGAGATCTCATCTCATGGGCAAAAGATATTTGTATCTTTATTGAAACTCAAGTTGTTGCCTAAGTCGAGAACTCATATCCTTCAGAATTACTGGACGAGTCTTCCGATCTTGAATGACTAAGAACATAGTTCCGGAGATAGCGATTCTTTGATTATGCCACTCATGAACTACATTATGAAGACCACGCGATCATGATGGCCAGGATAGGTCTCAACTATTGGAGGAGTGAAGAAGAATGGGCTGATGATTGGATGGATCAGACATCTAAACGACAGTATACGGAGAAGCAAGTTGCTGCCAGATTGCAGAAGATCAAGGCACACAGAGCAATAACTGGAGATCTCTCACTGCCACCATCCAAATATGCTATTGAAGAATCTCCATCGTACACTCAGAATTTCAAATCTCCTTCCACAAGAAGATAGATGGCCGCAGGTGAGGAACTCAGAAGAATGTTAGCAGAAGAACAAGCCGCACAAATGGAGAAGAAACAGGAAGAAGATGTTGGAGTTCAAAGAAAAGGTTCTTAATAAACTGGCCAACAAATCTTTCAGGATGCAAAGCGCTAGGTCTCATTCTCCCATAACTGATGCAGAAGACGAAAGTAGGTAGAATGCACCCGCTGCAGTAGCTCGTGCTGACCAACCATCCACTACCTCTCAAGCATTGGATACCGTTGTTCCCGTGTCTACCACCGAGAATCAAATATTGCTATCTGAGGAACCCCAAATCATGACAATTGAGCCCTTGAGCTCCAGTACTTATCAGAGGGACCACTAGCAATTCATTCAGACCATGGTAGGACGGAGCATTGGAGAGCAACTGGTACCAATTGTGCGCACCGAAGTTACCAATCAGATGTTGGAGGCAAAAGATGAAATACTTGCTACCCCACAATACAACTTCTAGACCTTCTCCATAGGGATTTTTGTTGCGATCAAAGAGGGGGAAGAGAAGAGGTTAGCAGAAGAAGCAGAGAGGAAAAAGGAGCAAGAAGACAGATTTCGTTGCACTTAAGCCTGAAGACTACTGGAAGAGGACCTAAGGAGACAACATGAAATAGAAGAAAAAGAGGAGCAAAGAAAGACCGAAGAGAAGTAGAGAGTCAGAAGACATGAAAGAGAAGTTGTCTTGGACAACTTTATGAAGATGACAATTGATAAGTTAGGATTTTCACAAACTTATCTTATTGTTCTTTGACTGATTGTGTAGTGTTTAGATCGTTTTTTGTATCATTTTCGTGCATGAATTGGATTTTGTACTTGGAATGTCGTGTTTGATGAATCATGCTGGTTTTTTAGTCGAAAAACAGAGAAGAATTAGAATTCCAGTTTCAGCAC
>JAPKLW010000230.1:612322-632711 GCA_026898455.1 Plectranthus barbatus
AATTGTCCAACAAAGAAGTTCGTAATACTTTTCTGATGTTTCACTACGAAGAGGAATTAAAATTGGGAAATAATCAATTCATTCATACATGTCATACTTGATAGGTAGATATCCCTGGAATCTGTGTTTCTCTTATTTGACTTCAAAAGCTTTTCAATTTCCTGTTTAATTTCCATTATCAAATATTGCGATTTCCAAAACAAAAACAAAACTTTTTATCTGATTTTCCTAATCAGTATTTTCAAGAACATCGACTTAGTACTTAAGGTTTTTCGTTATTTCTTTCCTTGAGGGATCGATAATTTCATTTGCCGCTATATTATTAGCTTTGCTAAGTCGCGGGTTAAAAATATACGCGATCAACAATGGAAACACTCAAGAATGTTAAGAAGTCCACAGCTGGCTCCTCAAGTGTCAAAAATGCTGACGACTCAGACTCCTCAACAACTAAGAACTAATATCTCTCTTACCCTTATAAGTCTCCTGGTTAGAAAACAATTTTTTTCGCATGCTTTCGATTTGGGCATGTGTTTCCTGTACGATAAAGTATGAAATCTCTTAATGGAAACTAACCCAGGATGAAGACAAAAAGTTTGAATAATCGAGCAATACCCTTGATATTTTAAGGGGGAACATTTAGGAACCATACTGAGTCTACGGAAGCTAACTTGCTGAGAATAGATTAGATAGGAAGCTTTTGTAATATCAGTAATCAGCTTACCCATGATCAGTTAGAATTAGAGTCCAGATTTGAGGCTTTGATTGTACCAAAAAGGGGGAAATTGTTAGGAATATTGTAAGATACTAAACCCTAATCGTTGTTATATCATGTATTCCTATATTTTGGTGCATCAAAGCTCTAGGAACTCAGTATCAAGTCAAATTTAAAAGTCATGTATAGGGAATATATACTCGAGTTGTAATAGATCTAGAGAAGAAGAAGAATCAAGACTGCTGAAAGAATCAGCAGTCTTGATGATTGTTGAAGAGTACTGAAGATAACAAGGCTAGCAATACGAAGGAATGCTACAAGAATGTTGAAAAAGTAACTCATGCAAAATGCTACAAGATCTTAGCACAAACTGCTGAGATGCCAACCGTATGCAAACAGCCAACAAACAACCATCAACAATCAAGAAATACATTGAAGTCGTAAATTAGAAGGATCTAAATCACAAGGAAACCTAACGAATCAGAGGATAGAACAATCATCAGACAAAAGGAGGTTTCAGATTTAAACCAAAAAGATCCGTTAAGATAGAGACAACTACAAATAGAAGCTACGCAAATCAGAGACGAGAAGAGTTGATGAGTCTCTGACCACTGCAGGAATAGGAAGGATGCATATAGGCGAGGAATGCCTTTGAGTCTAACGGATAAGATTCAAATAGCCGTTCGAATCTTCACTTATAAATAGGTGTCATCCTAATTTGATTAAAATGTTCGTGAATTTCTACTTACAGAGATAACAAGAGGAGATCTAAATCACTCTCTTCATAACGCGAACTCATCCGAGCTAGTGCTTGATTGAAGCTTTCCCACAAAGCAATCATATGTGAAGCTCGAGACCTGCGAAGTTAAGCTTCAAAGGTTATTTTGAAATTCTTTCTACTTTGGAAAGAATCTAGCAGTCACAATTGCTCTGCAAGCATGATTCTTACGGGCATTGCCAACACAAGGGTAGGTTCTGTGAGGAAATATAAGATTTCCATCAGTCGACATCTAAAGAGAAGGGAAGTTTTTCCTCACTCTACGGAGCAACAAAGGTTAAAGATTGGATATCGAGGTGCTTGAAGGTGCCCGCAGACCAGACGGAGGAGCTGCTAAACGTTAGAGATCAGGTCTTACCTTGTACTCATTCATCTAGGGAATTTTCAATCATAGGACTGAAGAGTGGACGTAGAACAGTTGTTCGAACCACTATAAATCCTCGTGTCTCGACTGCTTTATTTCGTTATGTTGTGCATTCGTGTATTTGAAACTCAACATATCAAGTATTGTCGTATTATCTGCAAATTAACTTAACGAATAATCGAGCTGAGACACGTGCTAGATTTATTTAATACTTTCGCTGCATATAAAACACTCTGATCGGGGACCAACAGTATCAGAGCCAGGTTTGGATTTTTACGCTCTGTTTTAAATAAATTAAAATAGAATAAATATTTATGTTTATATTTATTGTGGATGGATTAGAATTGTCGTGGATGATTTAATTCTCATGGTCTTCTCATTTTAGGATTTGTTTTTCACAACAAGAAAATCCGTTTGTTAGATTGATAGGGAAAAATATGTAATAGATCAAGATCTATTTCCTTTATATTTTTATTTCAATCTGTAAAAATATTCAAAAACCTAGATGAAGATGAAGAACAAGATTTCTAGCAACAGTCCAACAACCAGCCACAACCCACCGATCAGATGGAGACCATCGGCGGCTTGCATCGGCGGAGGGCGGCGGCACAAGCAGTAACAGTGGCGGCGCGCAGTAGAAATCTAGGATTTTTGCTTGCGCGCGGCTAGGATTCCTCCTGCCATGCGTGCACTTCTCCGACCTATAACAGCAGTGGTGAGCATCCCAGGAGAGAGCAGAAGGCACACGGGGTCTGCTCGGAGGTGGCCGGCGACTCTGATGTTGCAGCAGCAGGCAGTGTACGAGGGTGGCGGCGACGCGTAGCAGATTTGTGCAGCGTGCGGTTGGGTCTCGCCTTGGCTAACATTCACGGACCCCAACACCTCTCTGTCGTCTCCTCTCGCGACGCCGATTGTGGCGTTAGACAGCGGCCATGCGTTGGAGGTGCGCGATAGTTTACGTGGGTAACAGCAGTCACAAATCACGATTGCAGAAATTCCTGGCGCAGCCAATCGCAACTGGCATTCCTCCTCCGGCTGGTGATGTCGCGTGAGGATGGTGGTTGGCATGGGTGATGTGATTGCGGCGGAAGTCATCGGCGGCGGCGGCTGTGCATAGGGTGGCAGTGGCTGGAACCCTATTTTGCTGCTAGGGTTTGCAAAATTAGGGTTGTTGGTTGGCTTGGCCAATTATCGGGCTCCCCAGCTCAGCGGCGGCCCGGTTCAGCTGTGAACCCTAGTTTTGGACCACTATGCAGCCCGATTTGTAGATTTTTGAGTGGGAGCCCAATTCTGAAGATCTGTATCAAAATTAAAGGCTTGTAATAGATAGGTTTCATTTGTAAACACATCAGAGGGGCTACAACATATATTTTTTTGTTTATTTAACTGTTTTCTCGTTATGATGTGATTTATTATCTGCGCACTAGAAATTAATAGGAAAGCATGTTTACTGGCTTTTGTTAATTTACTGTTTTAGCATGTTGTAATTATTTAATTATTGAGCAGGCTTTATGTGATTTATTTTATGTTTTAAACTGAGTCTATAAATTCTGGTATCATATTAATTTATGATGGAATTTTGGATGTGATATAATTTGTAAGATATAAAATAATGTGTGCGCATGAAACCTTTAGAAATTAAAATACTAAGCTGGATATTTGTTATTTTTCCAATTTAAAATCATTAGACCTCCATAAACACGACTTCTCATTAGAAGTAATGTATTACGAAGCGTAAACGCCTACTCGGGTAGCATGCATTAGAAATAACTTGCCAGTTCTAATGCGATGAGGTTTCCATATAAAACATTTATTTTAAGATGAGAAGTGGGAGCCTCTAAGAAAACGTCTACTCGGGTAGCTTGATATTTAGAAAACTATCACAAGTCTCTGAGATTAATCTAAATGGGATAACCAATGATGTAAAAGGCATGAGATATAGGTCCAGTACGAATGCCAAAACGTCTTCTATCATCCGGAGTTAGGATTGTGGTTACTTTGTCATAGATGTTGCCTGGAGTATAACTTATTTGTGATGTCCCTGCTCCGGATAGTTGAACATGGTCTAAGGATCTCCAATATTAAATTCTTTTATCGGCAGATACCTGTTATGGAGAGAAATTAAATGACCTATTTTGGTCTAGTTGAGCGTCTACAGTAAACGTCTACTCGGGTATCTTGCAGTAAATTAGCTTGGGAAACTGGAGGAAGCAAATTGCATTGTTTTATGCATATTTTTTTCAATCGTTCGCTGTTTGTGCTTACTTTAATCCGCTTATTTATTTTTCAGATATGTCTATGAATAATGTCATTAATATCCTCGAACAAAATGCTCTCAATGGACCAAATTTCCTTGAATGGAAGCGTAATTTAGATTATATCCTTATTGAGGAAGAACACAAGTTCATCCTTTCTGAACCGTGTCCTCCAGTCCATTTTGCTAACTCTACTGTTGAGCAGCAATAGCCTTATGATAAGTGGATCAAGTCCAATAATGTAGTCAAATGCTACATGATTACCACTATGAATAAGGTATTGCAGCTGCGGCATCTGCATTATGATAAGGCCTATTATGGATAGTCTCACAACGATTTATGGGGGGAAATTGTGAGTAAGAAAATGTCTGAGGGTAGTTCAGCGAGAGAGCACATTGTTGTCATGACTCACCTCAATGATTATCTAACGTTGCATGGTGGTGGTATTGACGGGGAAGCCTAGGTCGATATTATACTAAACTCTCTTCCCAAGTCCTTTGAAAACATCAGGCTGAATGATGTGATGAACAAGGAGCATACTCTTAATGAGTTACATAGTGATTTGATGCCAGCACAGTCCCTGATGGAACTCGATAAAGTAGTTTTGGTTTCTACCGGTAGTCATCCTGGTGCTCCTAAACGAGCAAAATCTATAGGAATAGCTAGGAATAAAATCAAGAAAACTACTGGTGGGAACAATGCAGTCTTTGCTCCAAAGAAAAAGGCTGGGAAAGTTAAAATAAAGGGCAAGTGTTACCACCGTGGCAAGATAGGACACTGGAGAGCAAAATGTCTAGGTGCTAACAACAATGGACAAGGTACGTCATCCTTTGCATGATAAGTATCAGTTTTCTACTCTTATGTGAGTAGTGGTTACTGTAAGTACTAATCATGTTTTGCTGCATCCTCCATGCAATCAAGCTGGTGATAATGCTTGAAGATGACGGGATTACCAACTCCAAGAAAGCTGCGAGATGTTGCTCAAGCTGATGGAGTTTTTGCTTTGGGTTTATGATCAATGTTTCTTTCATGTATTTATAGAGATATCTAGTTTTGTTTTGAAGAACTATTTCCATTTATGTTTTATGGAGTATCAGTTATTTAAATAGAATTTTTCTCTATCATAATAAATAATAGTGTTTTGTATTTTTAAATGGATGTTTATCTCTTCATTACTTGTTTATATAAACCATCAGTGTTCTATGGCATATTGTAGAATCTTACTAGAGATGGTTACATCGGTCTTAGTAGTTTTAAGTAATTCATGGAATTATGGATTTAATCCAGGAATTCATAAGAATGGTACTTATGAAAACTACTCGAAGGTATAACCATGCCTTTTATAGGTGATTGTATCTTTATAATTTATTTTGTATTTGCTCTGTGTTGAGTCTACTTCCGAAGTTGCCTTAAATAGGCATTAATACTGTATCACTTAAGATATGGATATGTTTATCTAATTCAGTACTAGTCTTAGTCTCTTGCTTTAATCAAGAGAGTTTAAGACTAAGGTAGAAAAGAAGCTAGACAAGACTGAAAAAAAATAATTTTTTCATAGTGGTGTGTATCTCAAGTGATGTGTTTTAAAGTTTCTGGTAGAGCGAAGGGATTGTATCCCAGTTGACTACACCTGTTATCCCTAAAAATGATGGTGTAGGAAGAACGAAATAAATAAGATTCTTTAAAGTTGATAAGCTATGTCAGTTTTGCCATTTTACGTTTTAGGGAATAGCGGCAAAAGGCAGTAGTGTATCTGCTTGATCCAGTGTCATCTAAATCTATTTCGAACACCCTAGTGGATCTAAACTTTGTCAAAAGTCAATGATGGGTAGTTCGACTTTTAAGCTGATGAAGGAAGCTGATTGGTTCGAATAAAGGTTTTAAGCTAACACTGCTTTATAGGCTATCCTAAGTAAACGAAAAAGGTGGTTTCTTTATGTATCATAAATACAAGCAAGTTGTATAGGATGAAACCACGAATCCAAATGTGAGAAAAATATGATTTGGTGAAGACAATTCAAATCCAACAAGAAATACCCCGTGGGAAATTGAGCATACATTAGTAGGTATGGTACCAATTGCACGGTCACCTGTGCATGGCGGAAAACCACAAATTAATACACCAATGTCTGACAACATAATAGGAGCATCGTTGTAATGGGAGGTTGCCTTAACAGGCTTAACAGTACTGGTTCGTGGGAAATAGTCTTCGGAATTATTATCAGTTGATGAGCAATGTTATACTAATCCCTTAATGCACAACAAAGCTGTTAAGACAAATAATGCAGTTTAATGACGTCAAGTCCTAAATTCATAAACGAATCTATAAAAGTTATGGTTGTATGTTAGGATCAGTGTTATCAAATAGCTTTCTAGCTATAGACAACATATTTATATACTAGTAAAGAAATGCTCAAATGGTAACTTAGTATATTTTAACAGTTTAGGTTTGTGAGCAAGGTTTATTTCAATACAAGGCCTTCTCACTGGTAGCAACTACTAAACCCATTCGAATTTTTTGTTCATAACAACACATATGAACCTAAGAATCTGGAAGGTAGATGATGTCATATGTGGTTTTCATAAACGGGTACCTTGATAAAAGGTGTTGACATCTATATGCAACAACTAGATAAGTTATGTACAGTAAGGTGAGCAGCATCTTGTCTTGAAGCCAAGGAAGTTCAAGTATGAAATTAAGGGAGCTTCAAGGTCATGAAACATACGTTTTTCTTGCACATTATGCAGATAGTATTTTCATATTGGAAAATAGTGAGGAGATATTGTCAGGCATAATGAGATGGTTATCCGAACAGTTTCAAAAGTAGGACATATAAGATTCTGGAACATCCTTTGGATTAATGTCTTGTGTTACCACAAGAAAAGGATGTTCAGGTATCTCAAGTAGCTTAAATTTATTTTATGGTGACTCGTTTCATGCCTAGAAAGGATTGTTGTCTTTATATATGGCGATGAACGAAGTCAGATATCTATAATGCTATAGGCATGGTAAACATATATCAATTCAACTCTGGATAGGCACATTGGTTTATAAATGTGCCCTGTGGGTTGAGTGGTATCGGACATCCAGGAGGATCATAACGAAGAAAATTGACCTCTAACTATGTGTTTGCCTTAGAGGAGGAGTTATATGAATTTAACACAGAAGCGTGTTGTAAATTTCGCTATGAAGGCTGAGTGTGTAATAGTTTCATTAGCTTCGCAAGAAGCAGTATAATTCTGGTGTTGTCCTCTAGAGGTGTGTGTTCTGAGTTTGCCTAATAGAATCACAAAGTACTGTGATCATGCTGGTGCAATGGCAAACTCAAGGTAACCTAAGACTCACAACGTGGTGAAACACATAGAATATGTAGTACCACATCATACAAGAAATCGTGATAAGAGGCGATGTGTATAAAGTGGGAGCAATTGACAAGGAAGGTCTAGCGGATTTATTTACACGTTTTATACCTCAGAGGACTAACAAGGATCACGCTCATAGTGTGGATCTGAAGGTAGAATCAATCACAAGATTATAAACGTGTAAATAAGTTAAGTCTGATGTAGACACACTTAATACTCTGATAAAAGCAATGATATTATGCTTTGAGTATAAGTTAGAGATTGGTGGGATTTTATACTATAAGCGTTTATGATTAAGTGTGTACGTTTGATACACTGATCTTCATAAATGTGTAACATCAACATAGTCGTTATCTGATATAACAAACTTACTATACGAACTATAATATCCTATTATCTTGCTCATAGGGATGGTCGTATGGTGTGTAGGAGATCACAAAGGATCATATGAATCATTCAACCTAGTGAGGTTTGAAGAGTATCACGGCTGAGATAGTCCTTAGATATTCTGTCAGTTTTGGCTGCGACACATCAGTTTATCAGTGAGCTTATCCTAGCTACTTGGTGAGTGAGCACTGTTTCCGTCCTGTAGGTAAAACAATATTTTATTAATTAAATATATTCGAGGTTGGACATGGAATTAATTAATTAGGAGGGCCCCCTATATTATTTGCATTTGCTCCCTGGTCTGGCCCACAGAATGCTAAGAGCCCATTAGGGTTAGGGTTTACAAACCCTAGCACTATAGAAGCTCTTATGTTTATCAAATCATCATGTGATTTAATATTCAACAGGTAATATTGAGAAAAAAGAGAGAGAGGGGCGATGGCTGATCATAAGGAGAAGATGATCGACTTCTCAAGTTTTGATCTAACTCGGTAGAGTATCCTCACCAGATTTCCAAGGGGCAAGGGAACAGATAAGACGATCAGGTGTGTTGGAACACGATAGCCTTGATCGATTCCACATCCAGATCTACTTCATCGTTGCCAACTCTAATCTAGATTCAGAAGCTAGAGTTCAGGTATTCCTTAGATCCATCCTTAGCAATTAAATATTAGGAGAATGCATAAGGTTCTCCTGTTTATTCAATCTAACTTGTTTTGATACCCTATGAACCATCCAAACGGTTGATGTAATAAATAACTACTCATGTTGTCTATTGTAGACTCAGATACTACAGTTAACCTATCTGCAAAATCATGTGAATGGGAGGTGGCCTCCGACAACAGTCACGATGCTAGTCCGAGTAGGGCGTTACCCCTAATAAGTAAACATCACAGTGCACTAATTTGTGTATCTCTTTCACTACCCGGGCATGATCATTACAAAATAGCAATACGCGGAGTCAACATCCACGTTCCCACATTTGATGTTCTTCTCTAAGTGGGGTTCCCCCACAAAGAGGATAAATAGCAAACACAAAACAATAGGCAATAACAAAACATTTCATTTCATGTTTGATATGCTTTTAATTTTGGCCCACGATATAAGGGTAAGAAAAAACCCACCTTAGTTTGTACGGTCAAAAATGATTGCTCTAGCTGACAATCCTTTCCTTGCCCTTTCTTATGACGTAAGGAATACGAGTAAATCCTCAAGGGATAATAAATTATTTATATTCTGACACATCAAGTAATTCTAGACTCTTAATCATTCATGGACTTTATTAGTCTGAGCCATTGGATAAGAATATGAAAGAATTATTCCTCAATTTAGTATGACGAACAAGGATTCCAAACATAATCGAACAGCTCTTGATTCAATATCGAGCGTTATTCTAGAAATGAAATTCATTGTTCAATTTAATTGAACAAACACAAGACTTCGTCAAATGATGCAACATTGCTTCGAAGGACATGATTGAAAGAACTTCAAATTCAATTGTAAATCATTGTACATTCACTTGAGAGTATGAGAACTCATCAAATTGTTTCAAAGAAAAGTTTAGGTTACGATAGATTGGATCAATCAATTGAAATTGGTTCGAATAAAAAAGGTTTTAAAAAGAGCAAGAATGGAAAGAATAGCTCTCTGTGTCGATTGATGTGGAGAATGTCGAACGATATAAAAGATAGGTCGACTAGATTGAAGAAAGAAACAAAAATTTTAAAATGTAATATGTATCGATTGGCATGGTCATGTCAACCGAAGTAAACTAATTGTGTCAACATATATGAATATTTTATTCCAATAAAATTGTGTCGACTGAAATGGAATTATGTCAACTGAAACAATTTATGTCGATCGATATATGTGTGTGTCGATCGACGTAAACGATGTCGAAAAAAATTATGTGTCAATCGAGATGGATTTTGTGTCAATCAATACAAATGATCGACACACGAAATTCGAACAAAGTGGCCATGTCGATCGACATGAAGTATGTCGTCCGTAGCAGAAAAATGTGATTTTGGCTCAAACGGTTATCTGGGCTCGTCCAATCGATTTCTAACAACACCAAATGGTTTCTAAACATGTATAACGAGTCTAGCCATAATTTTATTCATCAAAACATGGTGGAATCTAAATATAAACTCAATATTTCCAAATAGAGCTAAATTTCCAAAAATGCTCGAAAATAACCACAATTCGATTCCTAGGCTAACATACGGTTTCTAGGCTAGATAAATAACATGCTAAACATGCATACGTACTCATAAACTAAACAACAAGCCTAGATCATATTATTCCCACTAGGGAAAAAATTGGTAAACATGCTCAACTAAAGAAATAGCTAGAGAGGGGTTCGATCTATACCTCTTTGACGTTATTAGGACCTCGTGGGCTCGATCAACACTTAATATGCTTTGTTTCCACTTCTATTACATGGAAAATGAAGAAAGAGTGTTGTAAGTGGAAAGAGAATGGTGAGAGGATCCTAAAAATATAATTATTTACCTAAAAAACACATCCCTGGAGCTTCGGCGGAGATTCGCCGGAAAAATGTGGGTGAATTTTAGAGAGAAAAGTGGAAAGTGTGGAGTGTGAGGGAAGCTTTCTATACAAAGATGTTAGGATTGTATACTAAAAGCATATATGATTAAGTGTTTTGTACACTGGTCTTCATATATGTGTTGCTACTACAATGCTCGTTGTCTGATGAAACAAACATACAACGAACCATAATATTGTGTGTAGGAGATCACAGAGGATCATATGAGTCGTTTGACCTAGCGAGATATAAATAGTATCACAGCTAAGACAGTTCCTAGATAGGCTGTCTGTCTAAGCTGCGGCACATCGGTTCATAAGTGAGCTTATCCTAGCTACTTGATGTGTCGGTACATGGTTATGTATTGATGGGATCAACAGTGGGATGTGCCATTCTCATTGACATAGTAAAGAGCCAGATCCCTAACTTACTTCCTATGATCTTAAACCTAACTGAAGGATAAGAGGCACACACAGATTGACCACACTTTGATTTACCATGGTGGCGAGTCTTACATGTACTCTTATACCCGTATTTTGAGTGTTGGCAATTTGTGTGTAGCCTGCTTAGGCTAGAGGTTTAGGTAAACATATTTGTTTCAGGATGGTGACATTCCCTGAGGAGCTCACGAGGTTCATTATGCTAAACCCTGCAGGTTGAATTATTTAATTCATGCATAAGTGAAAAGGAGTGAGTGGTATTACTTATGAAATAAGAGATTAATTAATTATGGCTGATTGTCATAAGCCAAATTAATTAATGAATGTCTAAAACCTTAAATATGTGGATCATGTTAGTTTGGTGATACCCATTCCTAATAACGTGGTAATAAAGGGGCTAGTCAGCATTGTTACCGTGGTGAAGGTTAAAGCAATGTTTTATTAATTAATTATATTCTGGGTTGAACAAGGAAGAATTAATTAATAAAGAGGGCCCACTTTATTATTTGCATCGGGTCCCTGGTCTGGCCCATGAACTGCTCAAGACCATTAGGGTTAGGGTTTCTCAAAATCCTAACAATATATATTGGCCTTCTCTCTATTAGATCATATAAGTTTTTTAGTATATTGAGAGAAAATTGAGAGAGAACGGCGGCGGCTGATCCGGAGGGAGAGACTGATCGATTTCTCCAGATCTCGGATCCAACTTGGTAGATAATCCTCACCAGATTTCCAAGGAGCAAGGGAACAGATCAAAAGATCAGATCTGTAGGAACAACTCGCAACACCATTGTTCAGATTCAGATCCAGATCTACTTCATCGTTATTGGCTCCGATCGAGATCTGTACATCAAACGGTGAAGATCAGGTGTTCCTAAATTCCATCATCTGCAATTAATTTTGTAGGAGCATGCATAGGTTCGCATGGTTTATTTTATTGAAAGATCCTTTACAAGAATTTAATAATGGCAACTCATGTTGTCCATCGTAGACTCAAACCCTACAATTGGTATCAGAGTCAGGTTGATGTTCTTAGGCCCTATCTTGGATAAATTGAGATTAAATAAATATGTATGTTCATGGATGGATTTGAATGTTGTGGATGTTTTTGTTCTCGTGGCCTTCTAATTTTTAGATCTATTTTTTCACCACGAGAAAATCCATGGTTATATTTGATAGAAAATCATGTAATAGATCTAGATCTATTTTTTGTATTTTCTTTATTTTTCAAATCTATAAAAATTTGAGATATTGGGATCCGGAAGAAACAAGAATCGAAGAACATGACATCGCAGCAACAATGGCCAAGAACTCTGCCGGCGACGGCGTAGACCACGAAGGCGGGGTGGAACCCTAGTTCCTTGCGTGGCTGGGCCACGCCCTTGCAGCTTGAAGTTGTGCGCATCTTCCGGCGATGAGAACCGGCTGGCGAGCAAGGTGGTCCAGGTAGGCAGTCGCGCAGATGGCCGGAGCGCTATAGGGGCGGCTGGTGGCAGCTAGGGTTCCGCCGCGAGGTTGCCACTGTGCGTGGTGTTTTCTTTGTTTAACGGGGAAGACATCCAGCGAGCGGGTGCGCAGCAAGGCTGCGGGTTCAGCTTGTTTGCGAGCGTCTGCCCTGGTGACGGCTACTGCAGCGACGGCCGCTGGTGGTGGCGTCGGACAGTAGAGTCGCGCGCAGGAGGCGCGCGGTGTTTCACAGCAGCAGCGAGCACAAGCTCGCGGTTCAGGCGCGGCAGCAGCGACATGCCGTTGACCGTGGCAGTGCCGGGACGTTACTAGGCTGCAGACACGACTGGCGGCGAAGGTTGGGTGCGAACTTCGGCCGCAGGCGGTGGCCGGAAAGGTAGCTAGTGCCTGCTGCAAAAAAAGTGGCGGCTAGGGTTTCCAAACCTAGGGTTTGGTTGCTCATGTTGGGCTAGAAACCCTAATCTGCAGCCCAACTGCTGTTTTTCCAGCCCGATTCAAATTTCAAGTCCAATGGAGGCCCAGTTTGAAGATCTGTACTGAAAATAAATCTTGTAATAAATTAGATTTAATTATTTTTCAGTTGTAATCGCATCTGAGGGGCCACGAGAAATTTTATTTGTTTATTTAATTATTTCTCGTACTGATGTGATTTATTATGTGCACAGTAGTAAATAATAGGAAAGCATGTTTACTTGCTTTAATTATTTACTGTTTAAGCATGTTGTATTTTTTAAATTATCAAGCATGCTTTATGTGATTTATTTTAAGTTTCAAATTGTGCCTATAAATTCAAGGATTTATATTAATTTATGATGGAATTTTAGGTATGACATAATTTATGGCAACATAAAATAATGTGTGCGCATGAAACCTTTAGAATTAAAATACTAAGCTGGATTTTTGTTCTTCTCTAACTAAAATCATTAGACCTCCACAAATACGACCTCTCACTGGAAGTTAAGCATCTTGAAGCGTAAACGTCTACTCAAGTAGCTTGTGTTAGAGGTCCCTCACCAGGTCTTGTGCGATGAGGTTTCTAAATAAAACTTTTTGTTTAAGATGAGAAGTGAGAGCCTCTAAGCAAACGTCTACTCAAGTAGCTTGCATTGAGACAAATTTAACTAATCTCTAAGATTAAACTAAATGAGATAACAAAGGATGTGAGGGGCAAGCGACATGGGTCCAGTACGTCTGCTAAATCGCTCTAAACATCTGGAGTTAGGCTTGTGGTTAATTTTGGCTTAGATGTTGCCTGGAGTATAACTCATGAATGATGTCCCTGCTCCGGATAGGTGAACATGGTCTTAAGATCTTCAATATTAAATTCTTTTGCTTAAGATACCTTGCATGTTAAGAAATTAAAGGACCTATTTTGCCGTAAACGTCTACTCAAGTAGCTTGCAGTAAATTAGCTTGGGCAATTGGAGGAAGCAAATTGCATTATTTTATCTAAAGGTTCTATGCATATTTGTTTCAATTGTTCGTAGTATGTGCTTACTTTAATTCGCTTATTTGTTTTCAGATATGTCTATTATTGCATCGCTCATCAATTTAATCGTACACAATTACTTGACTGGTCCGAATTTTCCTGGATGGAAAAGTGACTTTGTCAAGCTCTTGGATTCATTTGGACATTTGTTTGTTCTGCAAACTCCCTGTCCGAGTTTGCCGACTGATACATCTTTCGATGAGGAGCGTGCACAGTATCACATGTGGATGTGGTAGAATGCCATGGCCAGACAATGTGTCTTGGCTGGTATGTCAGATGCACTGCGTCCTCACTATAGTGATGTATGGTGTGCGCGTGACATTATGCGACGTATTGACATAGCATATGGCGGACACGATGGACATGCTAGATCCAGTCTCATCAAGCGTATTGTAAGACAGAAAATGGGTCAGAACTGTTCGGTACGTGAACATGTGGAATCACTCATCCAGCTCATGGGTGAGTACACATTAATGGGTGGTCAAATTGACAATGATGTCAAAATTGACTTGATACTCAACACATTACCGAAGTAATTTGATGACTTAATAATTTCTGTTGAGAAAAACAAGAGTGAGTATACTGTTCACAGTCTCCTCAAGGATCTTGTATCAACAGAAGCTTCTTCAGTCTTTTTTGTAAGTCACTCTGACTTGCTTCCGAGTCGAAAGAGTGTTGTCAAAGAAAAGTGGAATGAAGGAAGCAGTGGGAGCAGTCTTGCATTATCAGTTCATTCCAGATATCTTGCTAAAAGTTCTTCTAAATTGCATCATAATGACATGAAGAAGAAGAATGGTAAAGGAGAGAGCAAAGGAAAGAAAGATAACAAGAAGGACAAATGTTTCAAGTGTGGCAAGAAGGGTCACTGGAAAGTAAATTGTCCAAGTTTGGTAACTAAGGGACAACGTACGTCATCTTTTGCATTGCTTGTTGAAACATGTTTAGTATCGGTTTTCTACTCCTTAGTGGGTAGTGGTAACTGAGGCCACTAATCGTGTTTGCTGCACTTTGCAGGGAATCAAGCTTAAGGCTTTAAGATGGCGGGATTACCATCTCCAAGATTGATGCTGGAAGTTGTTACTTTAGTTGATGGAGGTTTTACTTTGAGTTTATGTTAAAAACTCTGTTTCTGAAGAGATGTTGTTTTGTTTTGAGAAACAATATTTTTCATCTATTGTTATGGATTATCAGTTATTCGATAAAGTTTTTCTATCATGATGAATAAGAGCAGTTCCAAATACCCTAGCAGACCTTGACTCTGTCAAAAGGGCAATGATGGGTAATTCGGCAGTTAAGCTAATATAGGAAACTGATTAGTTGGAAGAAAGGTTTAAGCTAGTACTGCGGTGTGGGATATTCCAGATAAACGAAAAAGATGATTGCTTTGTGTATCCTAGATACAAGCAAGTTGTATAGGATGAAACCATGAATCCAAATGTGAGATTGTTCTCTAACGTTTTAGAGAAGACAATTCAAATCCATCAGGAAATACCCAGTGGCATATTGAGCATACTTTGGAAGGTATGGTACCAATTGCACGGTCAGCTGTGTAAGGTGGTAAACCACAAATTAATGCACCATTAACTGACACCGTAAAAGGAACATCGTTGCAGTGGGGGGTTGCCTTAACCGTCTTAATGGTACTGGTTCAAGGAAACAATCTCTGGACTTGTTCCCAGCTTAACAAACAACATCGTACTTATCCCTTAAAGCGCAACGAAGCTGTTAAGACAAATGATGCTTTTAAATGACGTCAAGTCATGAATTCAGAAATCAATCAGTAAATCTTATGGTTGTATATCAAAATCAATGATTGCCAAATAGCTTACCAGGTATAAGTAACTGATTCATATACAAGAAAAGAAATGCCCGAATGGTAACCTAGTATGTTTTCGAAGGTCTACATTAGTGAGTAAGGTATGTTTCACAATAAGACCTTCTCACTGGTTGCAACTATTAAACCCATTCGAATTCTTTTAACCATAGCATCACATATGAATCTAACTGTCTGGAAGATAGATCACGTCATCCTAATTTTATAAACGGGTACCTTGATAAAAGGTGACGACATCTGCATGCAATAACCAGATAAGTTATGTGCAGTAAAGTGAAAAGCATCATGTCTGGAAGCCAAGGTAGTTCAAGTATGAACTTAAAGGAGCTTCAAGGTCATGTAATAGACATTTCGATATTGTCTATCGAGAATGATAGTTTAATGTACCAGTTATGTGTCAGCAGAAGCATGGATTTCCTTGCACATTATGTAGATGGTATTTTCACATTCGGAAACGGTGTGGAGATATTGTCAGGCATAAAGGATGGTTATCCGAACAGTTTCAGAAGTAGGACTTATGAGATTTTTGAATATCTTTTGAATTAAAGTCTTGTGTTGCCACAAGAAAAGGATGTTCAGGTATCTCAAGTCGCTTTATTTGATTCTGTGGTGAGTCGTTCATAGCAAGAAATAATGTTATCGTTCTATATTGTAAATGAACGAAGTTAGATATATGTACTGCTATAAGCATGTTAAACAGATATCAGTTCAACTCTGGATAGACACATTGATTAATGAATGAGCCTTGTGAGTTGAATGACATCGGATATCCAGGAGGATCATAAGGAAAGGAAATCGACCTCTAACTATGTGTTGGCCTTGGAGGAGGAGTTATACGAATCTAACACAAAAGTGTGTTGCGGATTCCGGTATGAAGGCTGAGTTTTTGACATCTTCATTAGATTTGCAAGAAGCAGTATAACTCCGGTGTTATCCTCTAGAGGTGTGTGTTCTGAGTTTGCCTAAATCACATGGAATTGTGATCATGTTGGTGCAATGACAAACTCAAGGGACCCCAAGACTCACAAAGTGGTGAAACACATAGGATGTGTGGTATCACATCATACGAGAAATTGTGACAAGAGGTGACGTGAATGCAGTGGGAGTGATTGACAGTATATACACACTTAATACTTTGATAAATCAATGGTATTATGTTTTAAGTATAAGTGGGAGATTGTTAGGATTGTATACTGAAAGCATATATGATTAAGTGTTTTGTACACTGGTCTTCATATATGTATTGCTATAACAATGCTCGCTGTCTGATGAAACAAACATACAACGAACCATAATATCCTATTATCTCGCCTATAGGGAAGACCATATGGTGTGTAAGAGATCACAGAGGATCATATGAGTCGTTTGACCTAGCGAGATATAAATAGTATCACAGCTGAGACAGTCCCTGGATAGGCTGTCGGTCTAAGCTGCGGCACATCGGTTCATAAGTGAGCTTATCCTAGCTACTTGATGTGTCGGTACATGGTTATGTATTGATGGGATCAACAGTGGGATGTGCCATTCTCATTGACATATGAATGAGCCAGATCCCTAACATACTTCCTATGATCTTAAACCTAACTGAAGGATAAGGGGCACACAGAGATTGACCACACTTTGATTTCCAATGGTGGCGAGTCTTACATGTACTCTTATATTGGTATTTTGGGTGTTGGCAATTTGTGTGTGGCCTGCTTAGGCTGGAGGTTTAGGTATGCATATCCGTTTCCGGATGATGACATTCCCTGAGGAGCTCACAAGGTACATTATGCTAAACCCTGCAGGTTGAATTATTTAATTCAGGTAAAAGTGAAAAGGAGTGAGTGGTATTACTTAGGAAATAAGAGATTAATTAATTATGGCTGATTGTTATAAGCCAAATTAATTAATGAATGTCTAAAACCTTAAATATGTGGATCATGTTAGTTTGGTGCACCCCGTTCCTAATAACGTGGTAATAAAGGGGCGAGTCAGCATTGTTATCGTGGTGAAGGTTAAAACAATGTTTTATTAATTAATTATGTTATGGGTTGAACAAGGAAGAATTAATTAATAAAGAGGACCCACTTTATTATTTACATCTGGTCTCTGGTCTGGCCCATGAACTGCTCAAGCCCATTAGGGTTAGGGTTTCTCAAAACCCTAACACTATATATAGGCCTTCTCTCTATCAGATCATATAAGTTTTTTAGTATATTGAGAGAAAATTGAGAGAGAACGGTGGCGGCTGATCCGGAGGGAGAGACTGATCGATTTCTCCAGATCTCGGATCCAACTTGGTAGATAATCCTCACCAGATTTCCAAGGAGCAAGGGAACAAATCAGAAGATCAGATCTATAGGAACAACTCCCAACGCCATTATTCAGATTCAGATCTACTTCATCGTTATTGGCTCCGATCTAGATCTGTAGATCAAATGGTGAAGATCAGGTATTCCTAAATTCTATCCTCTACAATTAATTTTCTAGGAGCATGCATAGGTTCGCATGGTTTATTTAAATGAAATTTATTCCTTATATCCTAAGAACGATCCTTGGAAAGAATTTAATAATCGCAACTCATGTTGTCCATCGTAGACTCAAACCCTACAAAAGAAAGTGGTGAGGGGTAGTTACGGTATTACCGAACGTAAAAAAATGTTAAAGTGTTTGTCATTCGCTGTCATATTGGTCACTTTGACATCAACACACGTCAACCCCATATCTCTTCGCATCATTCTTACGGGACACCATAATTTTCTCCTCGGATACAATATTTATCGATCAATATTATCCCGATAAAATATAAGGTTGCCAAATAATATATCGGCATCAATTAAATTATATTCATCAATTAATGACTAATAAAATAAAGATTGTAATAAATAAATGCCAAAATAATAAATTATCAAATTAAATCGATCGAAAACCTCGAGTTAAATTTGATAACAAAAAATATAAATTCCAAAATTCTGATAAAAATATTTATATTACAACTATAGTCTATTTTGTAATTTCATCATAATCTCTTAACATCTCTAAGTTTTTCCACATCATCAGTTAACTGACATGTCGCCCATAAATATCAATTAATTATTTAATGTTATGGATGCTCCTATGGCAATAATTTAAATATTTTTTAAAAAAAAATTAATGTTCTAAATTATTGTTTTTTTAACGAACGTTGTATAAGAATTCTTTCTTGATTTAATTTTTTTAAGTTTTTAAGTTCAAATTTACTTAACAACATTTAATATTTGATTTATAAAATTATAACTTGCCTGTTCAGCATGTCAATCATTTAAAACCTGTACTAGATTGCAAAAAAACAATGCTAGTCCGAATTTTAATGGTTTGCCAGAGTTCTAGTTCCATTTGGGCATGACTAATCCAACTATGGTTGCAAGCAAAACATATAACTTTTTTGTCTAGTCACTACCTCGACGCTAGTTGGTCATTAACCATAACGAAAATCGCTCATCACCTAAAAATTTCGATTGAATTAGTTAGCCAAAGTTAAGATAGAAGCGTTCACCACAGGAGGAGCAAAGTCCTTCTAAATTCTAAAATCTTGTGTGGCGATTTTAAAAAAAAGGAGAGAGAATAAATAGATTTCATATCGGACATGAGGAAAATATAATGCAAATGTGACGTGGCTGGAGATTGAAAAAGGCACAGCTGGATTCCGCTTTCAATGACATTTGAAAACACAAGAGATAAAAAAGATATATATATATATATATATATATATATACATATTTAGTGTGTCCATTCGATTACTTGCATCTCCATTTTCTACAACAACATCTACAAATTAAGGTGAAAGTGAAGAAAGGGGACTTTTTCATGGTGTAGGTGGGTGGGGTAGAGAGAGAGAGAGAGAGAGGAACTTGCCTAACTAGATTTAGCAATGGTGTGTATAATTAGATATAGGTTATATTTGAAGACAAAAGGATTCGAAAAGGGACGAAACTGAAGTGTAAAGCGAATTCGAAATATAAAACAATTTGTGAATAGTAGGGAATGAGGGAGGATTGTGAAAGGAGTTGGAGCACATGAATAGGTGACCCGACTACATGAATAGGTGACCCCACTGTGGCAGTTAATTTTGTGTGAACGAAGGGTTCACATATAAAGATGATACATAGACCACCATTTTTGAGAAAAAAAAATAGAACATGAATATATTTATATATTTTTGTTTATGATTATATATTACACCCCATTTTTAAAAATTATATTGGACAGTTCTTTACAACATAGGGCAAGAGTGTCTATATTATTTTTTTAAAGATGTGCAACAAGTAGAATATAATTAAAGAAAAGTCAAGTAGCGTGCTAATTAAGTTCTTACAATCAATATTAAGGTGATTCTAAATATAGCCATATTTTGTTTTGGCGTGTCAACATAGAAACTTGAGGCTCGACTTGATTAAACTCTCATTTCAAACATGGTAAGCAACACCTATCACAATTGAGCACAATTTTTTAATTTTAATTAAAATTAATTATTTATTATTAAATAATTTTAGGGATATAAATTTAAATTGTACTAAGCTTGTTAAGAATAGTGATTATAGCTCAAACAGAAGAAAACTTGAACTCGAATTTGATAAGGCTTACGAGCCTATCTACACAGAGAATAATTCTAATCTTTCCGAGCAAATCACGAGTAGCACTTGAACTAATGCTCTCTTGTTGGGAAAACTTTCTAAGGTTTCCTTCCCCAGTAGCTTACTAGCATAGATCATAGTTTTGGTGGATCAAATC